>JAVTVY010040696.1:0-18215 GCA_036873755.1 Hanleya hanleyi | reverse complement strand
TACTGAGGCTAAGGCAAGTCTATTTAACCATCCTCTGACAACATGATATATCTAAAAATAAAATGTTGAGCCTCGCAAAATTTACTTACATTAGGCATGTGTATTTATCCCTCCTCTGAAAAGATGATACATATGAAAAAAATGTTGAAACTAATATAATGTGGCTAGGCAAGTCTTTGAAAAGCACATAACAGGAAACGCTTGGAAGTATCGCTACACGAAAATCTTGATTTGATATTATTTAAAATTACCACTAAATATAAGGTGAATATAACCGTTATATTTGCAAAAGTTTAAACGGACCTGTAAATATTAACATATGTGGATATAATTTTCATGCTTTTAACATACACGTCAAGGCCATGGTTGTGTACGTAGGGTGTTTCAATGGAAAGAGAAATATAGACATATGTATTTAAACGACATGTCAACACAGAATATGGTATGATATTGTATTACCTACTGTAGTAAATAAATATCGTTGCTTCATTATTTGCCAGCGTTTGTAAATGTGCATCATTTGCCATATATTTCACTTATATGCGTCATACATTTGCTATTATATTTACCGTTTGTGGACATTACATACTGCAGTTTGGAAAGGCCCTTATGACACAGCATAACGTACATAGTACAGAGATAATAATTATTACAAGCGTCTAGTCCGTCATTCATAATCCAGCCGTCGTCCATTAGAGAATATCCGCGTCCATAATCCAAAGACCTATTCCATTTCCATATAACAGTATTAGCACCAAATTCAAAAAGACAAAAGTATACATAAACATAGGCTTGTTTCCTGCAAGAGAGAAGCGGTCAACAGTTTTCAATGATGCCGGCAAGACATCATGATGTTCCAAAATATCGGTCCATACTTCATGTAAGAAAGCACGAGAGAGATATCCTCTCCTTATTGGCGTTTACGCCAATGGCATTAAACTTTAATAGGGTGGGTGGGTGGTGGTGGTTGGAGACCGTGATACATGGACAATGAACAAGGAGTGTTTCTGTGACCAGCAGAATGAAGCGACAGAATGGCCGTATGCTGTCTGTTTTGGGGGAGACGTCAGAATGGCAGAATGAAAATCGTGGCCGTGTAGGCCTTCTTTTATTTTGGCGACGGCACTATGGCACAATGAAGCTCTCTCAATTTATCAAATATTTACAAATAGGACTATTACTGTGGCCGGCAGAATGAAGCGGCAGAATGACCGTAGTCTCCCTTATTTGGGGAAGACGGCAGAATGGCACAATGAAAATTATGGCCTTGTACTCGTTTTTTTTTTTATCACGGCAGAATGTCTCAATTAAACTTTCTCAATTGATCAACTATTTAATTAGTCTTTTTTTTATCACGGCAGAATGATCCAACCGATCCAATTCAACATTTCCAACTTATCAACTATTTAAAATATAAAAACTAGAAGGATTTCTCTTGTTTTTTGGGTGCACGGCACAATGTCACTTTCTCAATGTATCAAGTATTTAAAATACAAGGATTTCTGTGATCGGAAGAATGAAGTGACAGACTGACCGTACCCTTTGTTAATATTTTTTTGACACAAAATGTGTCAATGTTACATACATATATGTAGGGGGATTTGACATCGATTGAAAAATGTAGGCCTACATATACAGCAAGGCTACCAAAGAGCTCGCCTGGTATTTCCTTCCGATATGTATTATTCTTTCCTTGTCATGCTTCATCCACTCCAGTTGTGTACCAATTCAAAAACATCCCCTCCATCGTGAAATGATGGACAATGTGTATGGCATGTGTATGGCAAGTTTAGGCTCAATTGTTTTACTTAATTGGAAAGTAAAGCAGAGCCTGTGTTCAGTGATCCGTCAGTTCAGCTACTTGGATAGTTTCTTTGGTCGCTGTTCTATCTCTTAATCTGCATGCATGCGAGACCTTGGAAAATAAAGCAGAGCCTGTGTACTGATCCGCGAGTTCAGCTGCTTGGGTTCTAAAACTTAAGTATTTTGTGGAAAATACGTCTCGTCACAAATTATGTAAAGATTAGTTGTAAAAATATTTATTGTTATATAAATAGGCCGATTCTCTGCAAATGTTATCATTACCCGAACACATCCTCCAGTGCGGAGGCAAGGAGTAGGGGGAGGGGGCGGTGCATCCCCCTGTCACCAGGTCTTAAATCCGAGAATGTCTCCTGATCAGTAACATATTTTCGAAGGATCTGGTCTGTTTGATGCTGTGTTTTGTATTGGTAATTTTGGTGCATCTTCCATGTAAGGATCACGAAATTGGCGAAGAGTGTCTTTTAGCGGCGTTTGAAACATTTCCATAAGGGGTCGGTGGTCGGGCTGAGAGTGGTAAATCACTTTGCCTGTCGGCCTATACTACTGCGGTAATGTATCTCTTCATAGAAACGGCGTTACGCAGTGTCAACCAGTGTTAGGGAGGAATGTATGTCAAGTCGAGTGTCAAAGCGGTGTTAGGGAGGAATGTACGTGAAGTCGAGTGTCAACCAGTGTTAGGGAGGAATGTATGTCCAGTCGAGTGTCAAAGCGGTGTTAGGGAGGAATGTACGTCAAGTCTAATGTCAAAGCGGTGTTAGGGAGGAATGTGCGTGAATTCGAGTGTCAACCAGTGTTAGGGAGGAATGTATGTGAAGTCGAGTGGCAAAGCGGTGTTAGGGAGGAATGTACGTGAAGCCGAGTGTCAAAGCGGTGTTAGGGAGGAATGTATTTGAAGTCGAATGTCAAAGCGGTGTTAGGGAGGAATGTATGTTAAGTCGACTGTCAAAGCAGTGTTAGGGAGGAATGTACGTGAGGTCGAGTGTCAACCAGTGTTAGGGAGGAATGTATGTCACGTCGAGTGGCAAAGCGGTGTTAGGGAGGAATGTATGTGAAGTCGAGTGTCAAAGTGGTGTTAGGGAGGAACGTATATGAAGTTGAATGTCAAAGCGGTGTTAGGGAGGAATGTATGTGAAGTTGACTGTCAAAGTGGTGTTCGGGAGGAATGTATTTTGAAGTTGAATGTCAAAGCGGTGTTAGGGAGGAATGTATGTAATGTTGAGTTTCAAAGCGGTATTAGGACTTAGGGTTAGGTATGCTTCATAACTATCAGGTTTAGGGTCATTTCAGCTATAGAAGTCAGATAATTTCTCCACCAAAGCGTAACTAGGGTAATGTCGAAGCTGGGCGTTCAGCAGGAGTGTCCTTGAAGTTGACTTTCAAAGCACTGTTAGGAAGGAATATATCTGAAGTGCAGTGTCAAAGCGGTATTAGGGAAAAATGGACGTGCAATCGAGTGTCAAAGCTGTATTAGGGAGGAATGTATGTTTAGGTGAGTGTCAAAGCAGTGTCACGGAATGTATGTCAAGTCGAATGTCAAATTGTTCTTAGGGAGAAATGTATGTGGAGTCAAGTGTCAAAGCGGTGTTAGGGAGGAATGTATGTGAAGTCGAGTGTCAAAGCGGTGTTAGGGAGGAATGTACGTCAAGTCGAGTGTCAAAGCGGTGTTAGGGAGGAATGTACGTGAAGTCGAGTGTCAACCAGTGTTAGGGAGGAATGTATGTCAAGTCGAGTGGCAAAGCGGTGTTAGGAAGGAAAGTATGTGAAGTCGAGTGTCAAAGTGGTGTTAGGGAGGAATGTATTTGAAGTTGAATGTAAAAGCGGTGTTAGGGAGGAATGTATGTGAAGTTGACTGTCAAAGCGGTGTTAGGGAGGAATGTATGTGAAGTCGAGTGTCAAAGCTGTATTAGGGAGGAATGTATGTTTAGGTGAGTGTCAAAGCAGTGTCACGGAATGTATGTCAAGTCGAATGTCAAATTGTTGTTTGGGAGAAATGTATGTGGAATCGAGTGTCAAAGCGGTGTTAGGGAGGAATGTACGTCAAGTCGAGTGTCAAAGCGGTGTTAGGGAGGAATGTACGTCAAGTCGAGTGTCAAAGCGGTGTAAGGGAGGAATGTGTGTCAAAGCGAGTGTCAAAGTGGTGTTAGGGAGGAATGTACGTCAAGTCGAGTGTCAACCAGTGTTAGGGAGGAATGTATGTCAAGTCGAGTGGCAAAGCGGTGCTAGGGAGGAATGTATGTGAAGTCGAGTGTCAAAGTGGTGTTGGGGAAGAATGTATTTGAAGTTGAATGTCAAAGCGGTGTTAGGGAGGAATGTATGTGAAGTCGACTGTCAAAGCGGTGTTAGGGAGGAATGTATGTGAAGTCGAGTGTCAAAGCGGTGTTAGGGAGGAATGTATGTAATGTTGAGTGTCAAAGTGGTATTAGGACTTAGGGTTAGGTATGCTTCATAACTATAAGATTTAGGGTCATTTCAGCTATAGAAGTCAGATAATTTCTCCACCAAAGCGTAACTAGGGTAATGTCAAAGCTGGGCGTTCAGCAGGAGTGTGCTTGAAGTTGACTTTCAAAGCACTGTTAGGAAGGAATATATCTGAAGTGCAGTGTCAAAGCGGTATTAGGGAAAAATGTACGTGCAATCGAGTGTCAAAGCTGTATTAGGGAGGAATGTATGTTTAGGGGAGTGTCAAAGCAGTGTCACGGAATGTATGTCAAGTCGAATGTCAAATTGTTGTTTCGGAGAAATGTATGTGGAGTCAAGTGTCAAAGCGGTGTTAGGGAGGAATGTATGTGAAGTCGAGTGTCAAAGCGGTGTTAGGGAGGAATGTACGTCAAGTCGAGTGTCAAAGCGGTGTTAGGGAGGAATGTATGTAATGTTGAGTGTCAAAGCGGTATTAGGACTTAGGGTTAGGTATGCTTCATAACTATCAGGTTTAGGGTCATTTCAGCTATAGACGTCAGATAATTTCTCCACCAAAGCGTAACTAGGGTAATGTCGAAGCTGGGCGTTCAGCATGAGTGTGCTTGAAGTTGACTTTCAAAGCACTGTTAGGAAGGAATATATCTGAAGTGCAGTGTCAAAGCGGTATTAGGGAAAAATGTACGTGCAATCGAGTGTCAAAACTGTATTAGCGAGGAATGTATGTTTAGGTGAGTGTCAAAGCAGTGTCACGGAATGTATGTCAAGTCGAATGTCAAATTGTTGTTAGGGAGAAATGTATGTGGAGTCCAGTGTCAAAGCGGTGTTAGGGAGGAATGTATGTGAAGTCGAGTGTCAAAGCGGTGTTAGGGAGGAATGTACGTCAAATCGAGTGTCAAAGCGATGTTAGGGAGGAATGTATGTCAAATCGAGTGTCAAAGCGGTGTTAGGGAGGAATGTACGTCAAGTCGAGTGTCAACCAGTGTTAGGGAGGAATGTATGTCAAGTCGAGTGGCAAAGCGGTGTTAGGGAGGAATGTATGTGAAGTCGAGTGTCAGAGTGGTGTTAGGGAGGAATGTATTTGAAGTTGAATGTCAAAGCGGTGTTAGGGAGGAATGTATGTGAAGTTGACTGTCAAAGCTGTGTTAGGGAGGAATGTATGTGAATTCGAGTGTCAAAGCTGTGTTAGAGATGAATGTATGTAATGTTGAGTGTCAAAGCGGTATTAGGACTTAGGGTTAGGTATGCTTCATAACTATCAGGTTTAGGGTCATTTCAGCTATAGAAGTCAGATAATTTCTCCACCAAAGCGTAACTAGGGTAATGTCGAAGCTGGGCGTTCAGCATGAGTGTGCTTGAAGTTCACTTTCAAAGCACTGTTAGGAAGGAATATATCTGAAGTGCAGTGTCAAAGCGGTATCAGGGAAAAATGTACGCGCAATCGAGTGTCAAAGCTGTATTAGGGAGGAATGTATGTTTAGGTGAGTGTCAAAGCAGTGTCACGGAATGTATGTCAAGTCGAATGTCAAATTGTTGTTCGGGACAAATGTATGTGGAGTCAAGTGTCAAAGCGGTGTTAGGGAGGAATGTATGTGAAGTCGAGTGTCAAAGCGGTGTTAGGGAGGAATGTACGTCAACTCGAGTGTCAAAGCGGTGTTAGGGGAGGAAATGTATGTCAAATCGATGTCAAAGCGGTGTTAGGGGAGGACACGCCGTAGTCGAGTGGGCAAAGTGGTGTTGGGGAGCGAATGTATTTGGAAGATCGTCAAAGCGCAAAAAGTTAGGAGGAACGTACATGAAGTCGAGTGGCCAAAGCTGTGTTAGGGAGGAAATGTATGTAACGTTGAGTGTCAAAGGCATTAGGACCTAGGGTGTTAGGTATGCTCGGTAACTATCAGGTTTAGGTCATTTCAGCTATAGAAGCTGGGAAGATACTTTCCACCAAAGCGTAACTAGGGTAATGTCGAAGCTGGGCGTTCAGCACGAGTGTGCTTGAAGTTGACTTTCAAAGCACTGTTAGGAAGGAATATATCTGAAGTGCAGTGTCAAAGCGGTGTAAGGGAAAAATGTATGTGGAGTCGAATGTCAAAGCAGTCTTAGGGTTGCATTGTACGTGAAGTCGAGTGTCAACCGGTGTTAGGGAGGAATGTATGTAAAGTCGAGTGTCAAAGCGGTGTTAGGGAGGCATGTACGTCAAGTCAAGTGTCAAAGCGGTGTTAGGGAGGAGTACGTCAAGTCAAGTGTCAAAGCGGTGTTAGGGAGGAATGTATGTCAGGTAGAGTGTCAAAGCGGGATTAGGATTTAGGGATAGGTATGCTTCATAACTATCACGTTTAGGGTCATTTCAGCTATAGAAGTGCAGTGTCAAAGCAGTGTTAGGGAAAAATGTACGTTGAGTCGAATGTCAAAGCGGTGTTCGGGATGAATGTATGTGAAGTCGAGTGTGTAAGCGGAGTGAGGGAGTAATGTACATGAAGTCGACTGTCAAAGCGCTGTTAGGGAGGAATGTACGTCAAGTCGAGTATCAAAGCGGTGTTAGAGAGGAATGTACGTCAAGTCGACTGTCAAAGCGGCGTTAGGGCGCAATGTATGTCAGGTCGAGTGTCAAAGCGGGATTAGGACTTAGGGTTAGGTATGGTTCATAACTATCAGGGTTTGGGTCAGTTCAGCTATAGAAGTCAGATAATTTCTCCACCAAAGCGTAACTAGGGTAATGTTGAAGCTGGGTGTTAGGCATGAGTGTGCTTGAAGTTGACTTTCAAAGCACTGTTAGGAAGGAATATATCTGAAGTGCAGTGTCAAAGCGGTATTAGGGAAAATGTACGTGCAATCGAGTGTCAAAGCTGTATTAGGGAGGAATGTATGTTTAGGTGAGTGTCAAAGCAGTGTCACGGAATGTATGTCAAGTCGAATGTCAAATTGTACCTTGTATAGTGTAATAGCTAATTATTTAGCAACTATCTCCAATTAGAAAGCAGGATTGGCTTTGATTGTAACGTTGCAAAGTGACGCTCTCAAGAAAAACATCTTCATTCTGACGCACTTCATTGTGACGTTACAGGGTTAGGCTCACCCTTTCCTTCCATTCTGCCGGTTCAAGGTGCCGGCAGAAGAAAAGTCTCTGATTTTCCATTGTGCCGCTGCATTCTGCCGTAAAGAACTAAAGTGACTGTGTTTCATTGTGACGCTGCAGCGTCAGTACGAAAAAAGATGGTCTTAAATTTTTCATTGTGACGTGCCATTCTGCCGTACCGAGAAAAAGTAATGTTTCTGATGATCAATTAAACACTTTATTTCCTTCCATTCTGTCGCTTCAAAGTGCCGGCAGAAAGAAAGTCTTTCATTTTCCATTGTGCCGTTCCATTCTGTCGTAGAGGGAAAAAGTGATTGTGTTATATTGTGATGCTGGTAAGCAGGATTGACTTTGATTGTGACGTTGCAAAGTGACGCTCTGATGAAAGACATGTTCATTCTGACGCACTTCATTGTGACGTTACAGGGTTAGGCTCTCTTCCATTCTGTCGCTTCAAAGTGCCGGCAGAAAGAAAGTCTTTCATTTTCCATTGTGCCGTTCCATTCTGCCGTAGAGGGAAAAAGTGATTGTGTTGTGTGATGCTGAGAAGCAGGATTTACTTTGATTGTGACGTTGCAAAGTGACGCTCTGAAGAAAGACATGTTCATTCTGACGCACTTCATTGTGACGTTACAGGGTTAGGCTCACCCTTCCTTCCATTCTGCCGGTTCAAAGTGTCGGTAGAAGAAAATTCTCTCATCTTCCATTGTGTCGCTGCATTCTGCCGTAAAGAGGTAAAGGGACTGTCTTTCATTGTGACGTTGCAGCGTCGGTTCGAAAAAATATGGTCTTAAATTTTTCATTGTGTCGTTCCATTCTGCCGTACTGACAAAACAGGTACCTTGTATAGCAACTACCTCCAATTAGAAAGCAGGATTGGCTTTGATTGTGACGTTGCAAAGTGACGCTCTCAACAAAGACATCTTCATTCTGACGGACTTCATTGTGACGTTACAGGGTTAGGCTCAACCCTTCCTTTCATTCTGCCGGTTCAAAGTGCCGGCGGGCAGAAAGAGAGAGAGTCTTTCATTTTCCATTGTGCCGTTCCATTCTGCCGTTGAGGGAAGAAGTCATTGTGTTATATTGTGATGCTGGTAAGCAGGATTTGACTTTGATTGTGACGTTGCAAAGTGACGCTCTCAAGAAAGACATGTTCATTCTGATGCGCTTCATTGTCACGTAACAGGGTTAGGCTCACCCTTCTTTCCATTCTGCCGGTTCAAAGTGCCGGCAGAAGAAAACTCTCTGATTTTCCATTGTGCCGCTGCATTCTGCCGTACCGAGAAAAGGTCATGTTCCTGATGACAAATTGAAAAGTCAACTTCATTTCCTTCCATTAAGAAGGTGCAAAGAGCGTTGACAAAGACAGAGTTGTACTCTGCTGTACAAAGAAACTACTTTGAACCACATTGTGTTTCATTAATATGGCACTTGTACGGCTGAAAATAAGAGAATGGTGCAGGTTTTCCACTCTCTTATAGTCTCTCTCGTGCTTCCTTACATGAAGTATCCACCCATCCACTGGCATGTCTGTGCTCCCCCATCCCACATTCACGACCATCGTAAATTGAAATATCATGTTGAAGTAAAACATTATGTTTTAGCGTTAACGCCGCATGTCAAAATTTAATTGGTAAAAACACGCAACATTTGATTGTGTACATATTAATAGCTATTACGGTTAATTGGTGACGTTTCCGCACATCTTCAAAGATCACAATGGCCTGCGTTCGGAACCGCTCTTTGCGAGCTGACGGTGAAAGATATATGATATTCATAGAATGTTCGAATAAGGGATGACTGCAGCGCCGCAGCCGGTGCGTCTGGCAGTAGCGATGCGCCTCCAAGTAGTGCGTCTCGCAGTAGCCTAATCAAGGACGGTAACTCTGCAGAGTACTCTTTGCCTCGAAGATATGCCCAAAGGTATATTCATGGTATTAAATTGCGGATTTAAACTACGACGATAATATTTACACAGCTGAAACAATTATGAGACATGGATTAACTTCACAATGACGATGATATTTGTTAGCCACTTTTTAACAGGGGAACCTATTCAATTTTAGAAACACCTTTAATATGAATTCCACTGAAAAGCGGACATCGTAGTTGGTGTCTGGTGGACAGTGTAGAATTTCTTCGAATCTGGTGTTGCCAAGTTTCCATGCCTTCCTTAGTTCCTGTCCCTACGTCAGTCATCCAGTATACTCAGTGTATATGTAAATTCAGGATCACTCACCACTGAGCCGTACGACTCTATCCGACAAACTTTCCGTCTCCTATTTTTATCGAGTTCTGCATAGAGTTTAGTAGCCGTGAGAAGCTGATATCTGTAATCTGTCTTCAAACATCAACGAGTGACACGAAAAGGATGTAACGTGCGGAATAACGCGGTACTACAAATGAACATTTCGGTTTCGGCTCTCGCGAGATGAAGTCGTCACATGCATGTTGAGGGTATGGGCAATTAACATTTTCGATCACGTGAATGTAAGGGGCCGTGATTTGGTTTTTGAATGCGGATTATACAGAGACTAGCTTTTCACTGCTATCAAACCGTTTGCCGAAATCTATAAAAATAGGGTACAGAAAGTGAAAAGGGGTTTGATTTATTGCCGGATACGGCCACATGGCCCAAGTAGGCGAGTATTCCTGGTCGGACATGCTAACAGACTGTACTGGAGATATGAGCGGACGATGAAATAAAAAACTTGGCTGAATCTGATGTCGCCCGAAAATTACGATCGAAACGGCACGAGAAGGATCATTAGATACATCCTGGCAATAATATAAATATGCGATAGAACTTGGAGGAGCAGATCTTGGGTCGTGTAGATATAGGCCAAATATGACATAGGTACAGTCAATTTGGTATTTTGTCTAGGCTTAGGAGGAATTTCGCATGTAATAGTGCAACATTGTAACGATGGCCAACAATGTTGTTGACGAACGCTCTTTTCGTAACAATGTTGCATAGTACATCCTTCTTAAATTCGTCGTTTCGTATAGAGAAATTACATATTGAAAAGGACATTCTTAGTTTGAATTATCACCTTTTCAATAAGACGTCTCCCAAGGAATATTTCTATAGAGAATCGCCTCCTAAGGCAAACTGTGTAAGAAAACTGTGTCATACATCTTAGGAAGGACCTATAACCTCCAACAGCCGCCGATCGACCACCTGGAGTTTTCAAACTGTTGACGACATTGTATATTAGCCTAGCTGTTGATGAATCCCACCCCATAGTGATTGTCTCTGCTAATAAACTGACATAGAATACTAGATTTGTCATTAATATCATAGTGAGAGATTTGTGATCCATCATTTCCTGTAGACATCCGCTCTCATCCGGGCTATTAATCATACTCAGTGACATGTAGCAAATTATGTTAAGCGGCGAATAAGGACATAATGCCTTGTAAATTATGGCCAATAACCCCAACATGTCAAAATAACCGGTATCAACATATCATCACACAATATATATATACCGACAATCTTTCATCATGGCGTTTAGTACCAGGGTCCGCAGTAGATCTTAGCCACTCATAGTACTTCATCGGCTACCAAACATAGCAGTTTGCCAGTTACTTACCGACGGGCGAGGGGTTTTGAGTGATTGCCTCTATCATACAATCTCGTACATTTCACCCCCCACGGTTGTGCTGAATTGGCATGTCGGTATCCCAAGCCTGCGATCTATGCTTTGACTCTCGATGTCTATTTCATCTGACATCAAAGTAATTTGACTCGCGATGAAATTGAAAACGATGACATCTCAAACCTCACGGCGTAAGGAACTGAATTAGCGCGCTTACGGATTGGTTCGATTTCGAGAAAACCTCTTGAGCTATTTATGTCCAGAAATTCTATGGGTAACTGACCATGCCAGAGTATCCTAACGGATCGATCGATAAACTGGCGAGGATGGCTGTCATCATAAGAGTGAAATAACCCTGAGCGTGACGTTAAATCAATTCCCCTCCTAAACATAGCTAACACAGTTTGTACGATCTCATTCTCGCGAGCCAGAGTATTGATTGATCCTAACGGTTCGATACTTTGGCTGGGGTTTATCCATAACAGGTTCTGGTATAAAAAGTTCGAGAGGTTTCCTCTACATTAGTAAGCGCGTTCAGCCCTTAAGTTAATCCGTTGCGAGATTAGGAGTTTGGCCAGTTTAAATTTCATGCCTGGCTGTATTCGACATAGGGTATCAAAGCAAAAACCACTTCGGATATCAACATGCTAAGAAAAAACGATCTAGGAATATTAAATGTACAAGATTGAATAATACAGACAACGACTCGAGAAATCATTCAAATCTGCGAAGAGATAAAACTCTCTGCAAGGATTTAGGATTCACCTAGAATTTTGAAGATGGTGCGATCAGCGTTAGATTTGTGAAATGCGTAGGGACTAGGCTATATACCGAATCCAGGTATTTCCCCCAGCGGACATTTCCCCCATGGACATTTCCCCCAGTGGGCATTTCCCCCAGTGGACATTTCCCCCACCCTATATTTATAGGTTATTTTGAACATAGTTTTTAAATAATTTGGCAAAATCACAATTTTTTTAAACATTTTTTTTATTTCTATAAAAAGGATATAAGGATTTCCACATATGTTTTACGATCAAAGAGTCAAGTAGTGATAAGATATTATACATATACACAGTATATAGCAGTAATATACAGTCTTATAACACATTTTAAAACAATATAGCACATATTTTTACAAGTTTATTATATTATATAGCACATTTTTAAACAATATAATGCATCACATAGTGATAACATATAATATTCATGTGCATAGTATATATTTTAACATTTTAAGAAAACATTATATCACATAGTGGTAAAATAAAAGTTGTATTCAAAAACAATATAATTTTGTTCTATTTTTTACCTTAGTTTTCACTTTAGTTCAATTTTATTCTCATCAAATGGCTTTGTGACACAGACCTACGAACAGGTAATGTTACGCTATACACCATGTATACATCTGTTATATTGTTTTAAAATGTGCTATAAGACTTTAATACTGCTATATATATGTATAATATCTTATCACTATTTGACTCATTTATCGTAGAACATATGTGGAAATCCTTATATCCATTTTATAGAAAATAAAAAATATATAAAAAAAAATTGTGTTATTGCCAAATTATTTAAAAACTATGTTCAAAATAACCTAAAAATATAGGGTGGGGGAAATGTCCACTGGGGGAAATATCCACTGGGGGAAATATCCACTGGGGGAAATGCCCACTGGGGGAACTGTCCATAGGGGAAATGTCCGCTGGGGGAAATGTCCGTACGCCCTATATATACCATAACACGCGCGTATGTGATTGGATCATACACGTATGATGTTCAGCGTATTCAGATACGGGGCGATATTAGTATTGTTTTGGGATCTGTATGTTTGTCTGGTAGTCCGCATTGATTATGGGAACTCCAATGCTAGTTTTAGTCGGGGCTGACTAAGGTTCCCGATTGCATTGTGAGGAGCCAAATGCTAGGTCTAATGGATTCTCCATAGCATTCCAGTCTCGCGAGGTTCCTTTATACGATAGAGCGAGTGGTAGCCATCACCAGCTTCGAGGGGTGAGTAGGTCGCGCATCATTTTCATGTTTCTGTATCCGGCGTTTTACTATTCACTGTTTTCGACGCTACAATACAGCTACAGTAACGTAGGAGAAATGAAGCACACTAATCACGGATATAGCAATGTAGTATGTGTATATGGCCACGAAAACATGTTATCTAATACAAGAAGTAATTGACACACTAATAGTTCCAGTAGTATATAAACCTGCAGTTTAGGGGTAGACTAGGACTAGGGTGTGCGCATGTTCAGTTGAGGCGGATTTAGAGAAGAGTATGATGAAAGCCAGTTTGAATGGTGGAGGAAGCCGGAGTACCCGGAGAGAACTACCGCTCGTCGGAAAGTAACTGCCAAACTTTCACACATGCACCAGTGGGGCTCACACCCGTGCCGGTTCAGCGGTGTGAGGCTAGCGATCACCAGATATGGGCCTTGAATCACTCGGCCACCAAGGGAGTCGTAGTAGAGAAAAGACATACCTCTAAATCATATACATTGGCCCATAGGGGTGTGACTGGGGGCTTTGGGGTGGATCCTCCAGAGAAGACTACGTGACGCCCTCGTATGGATGAAATGTACACCCATACACACTAGCACATAATGACAACTGGTAGGGTATTGCTGGTAGGGGATGATGGGCTTGTCTAACCTGATAGAGTTTTTTTTTTTTTTTTTTTTAATCTTCTTTTTATTTACAACAGGGATTAGCAAATACATATCACACCGACAAAACTTAGAACTAATGAGTGCAGTAACTGTAGAGTGACACAGAAATATTTACAGATTTATGTATACAATGTGACTGAGTGCGAATAAACATATGAACACATATGCAAGTCGTACCAAAATACATATAGAAATTACAGAGCAATAATAAAAATAATAATAAAAAAAGAGGGGAAAAAAAAAAAAAAAAAAAAAGAAAAAAAAAGCAAAAAAAAAGAGAGACGGGATAGAATAAATGAAAAGCTGGTAATGGTTATGAACTTGGTTTCAGGGTTTGCATTGGTCCAAGACAAAACTACATTTCTTATTATTCAGGATAATCTGTAAAATTAGAGGTATATATTAATCCATGGTTCCCATAGCTGATTAAATTTGTCTATTTCTGAGTTTTTTATAGCAATAAATTTCTCAATTTCAAATTGATTTGATATGAGCTTTTGAGCTCCAAAAATGTTCGGTTTATTTTTTTTTAGCCTAGACTGATAAATGTAGTATTTTGTAACCAGAAGAATGAAATTAAAAACTTTTGTTAATCCGGAGGGATAATTTTCTCCAAAGATTACTGATTTTAATGGAAGTTTTATGTTAATTTTCGTTTTGTTCCGTAACCAATTTTCAATGTTTTTCCATACTGTTTGTACAAATTGACATTCCCAAAACAAGTGCAAAATGGTCTCCTTTTCCCTACCACAAAAGGTACAATCTTCATTATCTAACACATTTATTTTCTTTAAGAGGCAATTGGTAGCAATTATTCTGTGAAGTATTCGATATTGGAGCCACTGGAGAGAGGAGCATCTCGTAATTTTAAATGGCCTGCAGAATATTTGCTTCCATTCTTCGGTAGTGACTTCAAATGTTTGGTCCCATTTCAGTTGGCACGTGGGTATTATATATTTTTTAGATAAAATTTGATAAATATTTTTACAGCCACGTTTCAGTTTCAATATTGGACACAGAGAGTGGGGAAGAATGGGGATGAATGGCTTTTGATCAACTGGTGAAAAATCGATTACTAATTTCAGGTACTGTCTCACAGAAGTGATCAAGCTTTGATATTCTAATTTATTTGTTTTAATACCATATATTTGTATAATTCTTTCAATAGATAAACATTTCCCTTGATTATCAAGTATGTCGCCTATAAATTTTATGCCCTTTATGTACCAATGTTTATAATATACACTTCTATTTCCAACTTTTATGTTTTTGTTGTACCATAGATTTACGCCCATTATCTCTCCTCTGTGTTTTATTTTGTTTTTGTTTTGGACTTCAACCCACGCTGTTAGAACATCCCGCCAGAATACATTTTCCATAGATCTGGAGAGTTGTTCGGTGTAGTCTGTCCCATATTCTGTAATTTTTAATATATTTTCGTTATTATAAATCAGGATATTTTTCCAGTTTACATTGGTGGAGATTAATTTTCTCAGCCACGTACATTTTAGCGCTAAAATAAATTCTCTTATATCAATCATTTTTAGTCCGCCATATGCAAATTCTTGTGTCAGAACGTCTCGTTTGATACGATCCGGACCGTTCTTCCACACGAAGTTGTAAAGTAGGTCTTGTAGTTGTTTGATTAATTGGTTCGGAGGGTTGGGCAAGGTTATAAAGAGGTTATTCAATTTAGAGATACATAAAGATTTTATAACAGTTATTCTGCCGAGAGGAGTGAGATTTCTTTTTGACCACTGCTTCAGAATTATTTTAATCTCCTCGAGCTTTGGTGAGAAGTTAATATCCACAATGTCATTTAAATCAAGACTGAATTTGATGCCCAATAACTGAAATTCATTTGACTCCCAATGTACTTTCCATCTGTGATGGAAAGTTTCCTTACTAAATTTTTTACTGCCTATCCAAATAGCTTTGGTCTTTTGTTTATTCAACTGTAACCCAGAAATTCTTGCAAAAGCTTCAAGGACTCGGAGTGAAGCATCAAACGAAGAGAACGATCCGTCTAACAGAAAGGATGTATCGTCCGCGAACTGAGATATTTTAACCTCGTTTTCACCAAACTTGATGCCTTTGATATCTTTGTCATTTTGGACTAAAATAGTCAAGATTTCACAGCAAAGTAAGAAGAGGTATGGCGATAGAGGGTCCCCTTGTCTGCAGCCTCTACTAATCACGAAAAAAGGAGAGAGAAAACCATTCTGTAGAACAGAAGATGATATACTATTATTAAATATGGAAATCCACCTTTTAATCGAGGGTCCGAAGAGGAAAAAATCTAGAACATCTGATAAAAAGGACCATGAAACTGAGTCGAAGGCTTTTTCAAAATCAATGAGCAAAATAAGACCGGGTATATTCTCTTGTTCTGTTAATTGTAATAGATCATAAATTAATCGAACATTATCCCCTATAAATCTACCGCTGAGGAATCCCGTTTGGTTTTCGGATATGAGCTTATCTAAAACCGTTTTTAATCGTGCTGCAATACATCCGGATGCAATTTTATATACCACATTTAAAAGAGAAATTGGCCTCCAATTATTCAGGTACTGTTTTTCCTTTCCCGTTTTGGGTATACAGGTTATAATGCCCCGTCTTTGGGTAACAGCATGCCTGTCTCATAACCATAGTTTATCGATCTGACAACAAAGTGTCCTATATCGTGCCAAAAAAATCTAAAAAATTCAGTTGAAAAACCGTCAGACCGTCAGTTGAAAAACCTGATAGAGTTAGCCCTCCTGCGGGGAACGGGTTACAGGCGCTGGATTTGGTTATTGTGATCAGTAAAATGGTGCGTGTCTGGGACTGGATTCAAACTCACGCGAGCATGTGCAGACCAGGTAATATCATGTATCTTGATTGAGGCGCCTTAGACGACTCGGCCATCCTGACAAAGCTGGACATCATGGTAAATAATTATCCATATATTATGGTGGACGAGAGGGGCCATCGTCACTTCGCCATCGTGCCATAGGGCGATAGAGCGATAGAGCGATGGCGATAGAGCGATAGAGCGATGGCGATAGAGCGATAGAGCGATGGCGATAGAGCGATAGAGCAATGGCGATAGAGCGATAGAGCGATGGCGATAGAGCGATAGAGCGATGGCGATAGAGCGATAGAGCGATGGCGATAGAGCGATAGAGCGATGGCGATAGAGCGATAGAGCTATGGCGATAGAGCGATAGATCGATAGAGCGATGGCGATAGAGCGATAGAGCGCGCTTATTGTTTATTGCATATGATAGAGCGACAGGTTTATGTTATGAGAGCGATGAGCGATGGCGATAAAGATAGAGCGATGGCGATAGGAGCGAGCAGAGCGATTAGCATGACTACAATTTTCAAAAATGAGATGTCGACATTTTTTCATTTTCATGACGGTCAAAATGAATATCAACGCCATGCATACTAAGAAAAATTCTGTACAAAAAAGCGACTCTGAGTTGATTCAAGGAATGCCATTATGAATATATAAAAAAAAGATCTTTGATTAATGACACGGAGGGGGGAAGGATTGACGCTTATTAATGTTCAATTATTGGAGAACGTTGATATATAGGATATTAATTTATTAAGATTTGCCTCTCCCCCTATACCCCCGCATTGCACAAAGAACGGAATGTCTCAAAGAGCGGAGGCCAATGACCACTTCGTCTCTCCACCTTCAATAATTACGAGGGGGTGCCTTGAAATGGGCCGAAAATTAGTAGAGAAGCGTGTGAAATAAATCTAAAATTACCTGGGGGTGTACCCCGACCCACCTCTTTAATTCTTCCTTCGCGGTCTAAATTTGTCGTGACTGGTTTTAAATTGCAGTTTTATGCCAAGTACCAACATTTTCTCAGTGGTTTCGTACTAAATGGAATTTAGACTGGTCACAAGGTGACTTTAAGCTATTAGGTCCTGTGTTTACAAACAATTTGGCCGAAAAAGTTGAAAAAATTACAAAGATAAATTAAAAGATATTGTCATACTCATGAAGATATGGTCCAAAATAGGATTGACTCCACTAGGACGAAATGTCATTTTAAAAAAGCTTGTTGTTGCCGAAACTCAACCATCTATTTTCCTCTCTTCCAAACCCACCCGAACCACTTATAAATGAATTCCAGAAACGCTGTTAAATTAATATCCTATCAACGTTCTCCAATAATTGAACATTAATAAGCGTCAATCCTTCCTTCAATTCCCTCCGTGTCATTAATCAAAGATCTTTTTTTTTATATATTCATAATGGCATTCCTTGAATCAACTCAGAGTCGCTTTCTTGTACAGAATTTTTCTTAGTATGCATGGCGTTGATATTCATTTTGACCGCCATGAAAATCTTGTACCGATAAATACCGTGAACACAAAGGTAGGCAAAAATGTCGACTTGTCTCGTTTCGGTGTAGTCATGCGCAGTCATGTACTTCGCTGTATCGCCATCGCTCTATCGCTCTATCGCCATCGCTCTATCGCTCTATCGCCATCGCTCTATCGCTCTATCGCCATCACTCTATCGCTCTATCGCCATCGCTCTATCGCTCTATCGCCATAGCTCTATCGCTCTATCGCCATCGCTCTATCGCTCTATCGCCATCGCTCTAT
>JAVTVY010040695.1:0-19280 GCA_036873755.1 Hanleya hanleyi | reverse complement strand
ACGAAATGATTTTCTTGTTAGACTTGTGAAAGTTTCTCCGTCCAACGGGCATTTTAAAAAGCGAAAAAAATCAGGGGGTCGACCTACTCGTTTTTTGTAAAATTTTATCGCCGAAAAAGTGAGGATTTTGTCCTGCCAGATATTCAATTCCGGAAACCATTAACTCTGTAGTGGCGCGTAGATGCGATAAGCAAGCAATTGCTATATCCTCGTTTGAAGAAATGGTTACGTCCAGCAGGGTGATACTACAGATATCAGCTACTAGAAAGGGAAGAAGAATTGCCATGCTGTCAAAAACAGGCGACCTTCCTTATTATGAAATTAGGGAGGGGCCATTTGTGCGAAACCGTGGCCTAGTGTGCAGTGCACCCTTTGAGAAAGATCTATGCAGTAGTTCCTGAGACATCGCGATAACAAGGTTTCAAGGAGAAATCCAAGATGGCTGCCTTGTGGCCATATTGGATTTTCGATTCGGACCGAAAAAGGTATCTTACACAACTGGACCCTAAGGGGAACCTGTGTATCAAATTTGAGAAAGATCCATGCAGTACTTCCTGAGAAATGACGATAAAGTTTCATGGCGAAATCCAAGATGGCTTCCTGGTGGCTATATTGGATTTTCAAATCGGACCAGAAAAGGTATCTTGCACAACTAGACCCCAAGGGGAACCTGTGTACCAAATTTGAGAGAGATCCATGCAGTAGTTCCTGAGAAATCGCGATAACAAGGTTTCATGGGGAAATCCAAGACGGCTGCCCTATTGGATTTTCGAATCCGATCAAAAAAGGTATCTTGCACAACTAGACCCCAAGAGGAACCTGTGTACCAAATTTGAGAAAGATCCATGAAGTAGTTCCTGAGAAATGGCGATAACAAGGTTTCATGGGGAAATCCAAGATGGCTGCCTGGTGGCCATATTGGATTTTCGAATCGGACCAGAAAAGGTATCTTGCACAACTAGACCCCAAGGGGAACCTGTGTACCAAATTTGAGAAAGATCCATGCAGTAGTTCCTGAGAAATCGCGATAACAAGGTTTCATGGGGGAAATCCAAGATGGCTGCCTGGTGGCCATATTGGATTTTCGAATCGGACCAGAAAAGGTTTCTTGCACAACTAGACCCCAAGGGGATCCTGTGTACCAAATTTGGAGAAGATCCATGCAGTAGTTCCTGAGAAATCGCGGTAACAAGGTTTCATGGGGAAATCCAAGATGGCTGCCTGGTGGCCATATTGGATTTTCGGATCGGACCAGAAAAGGTTTCTTGCACAACTAGACCCCAAGGGGAACCTGTGTGCCAAATTTGAAAAAAGATCCACGCAGTAGTTCCTGAGAAATCGCGGTAACAAGGTTTCATGGGGAAATCCAAGATGGCTGCCTGGTGGCCATATTGGATTTTCGAATCGGACCAGAAAAGGTATCTTGCACAACTAGACCCCAAGGGAAACCTGTGTACTAAATTTGAGAAAGATCAATGCAGTAGTTCCTGGGAAATCGCGATAAGGTTTCATGGGGAAATCCAAGATGGCTGCCTGTTGGCCATATTGGATTTTCGAATGGGACCAGAAAAGGTATCTTGCACAACTAGACCCCAAGGGGAACCTGTGTACCAAATTTGAGAAAGATTCGTGAGGTAGTTCCTGAGAAATCGCAATAACAAGATTTCATGGGGAAATCCAAGATGGCTGCCCGGTGGCCATATTGGATTTTTGAATCGGACCAGAAAAGGTATCTTGCACAACTAGACCCAAGGGGAACCTGTGTACCAAATTTGAGAGAGATCCATGCAGTAGTTCCCAAGAAATCGCGATAACAAGGTTTCATGGGGAAATCCAAGATGGCTGCCTGGTGGCCATATTGGATTTTCGAATCGGACCAGAAAAGGTATCTTGCACAACTAGACCCCAAGGGGAACCACCAAATTTGAGAAAGATCCATGCAGTAGTTCCTGAGAAATCGCGATAACAAGAATTGTTTTGACGGACGATGGACGGACGGACGAAAAGCGATTTGAACAGATGGTGGGCTAAAAATTGGCACTTCATGCTGGGAGTTATAATGTTGCTCGCTTGAAATTGAAGCCAAAACAGTTGCATGGAATGAGACCTAATAGCCGAGTGTCACACTTCTACCTTGATAAACTTCTGGTATCACCTGAATATAAATAGGTCATCTGATTTCACCCTGAACAGGTGACCCCACACATAGGCTAATTAAAAGATCGCTGACCCTGAATTAATAATAAGGTCCTGCTTACCACACCCAATGGCTTCCGAAGGAGATAGGTTGATGCATAAGCTAGCCAGCCGATTGCAAAAATTATGCCCTGGCGCCGTCTGACTGTGGAGAGAAGCATCTTCACTACTGTCGGCTCTCACAGCATGCTGTCAATCAGAAAAATGGACAGAAAATATGTTTTTAATGCGTTCATCTCAAAAAACAATTTTTCAAAAAATTAATCAGTTTAATTTTCATGCTTGTTAAGACATTGAATTACATTGAACAAAAAATGTATTGGTAGACATTAATAAATACTCAAATTATCAAGATGATTGCAAAAGGTTTAATAGCCTTAAACTTAAACAATAAACTTCCCTATGTTTTAGTTAACGTCTTGTACCACAAACACATTTTCAATGATGACCTCAAAGTAGAAACATAAATGTGCCAGCAAATACGAAGCTGCGCATCTGAAAACCCCTCGGCTCTGGGCGCCAGCCATTCATAATGTATTCAATTTGAAGCAAGACTTCAGGAACACCAAGCAGTCAAGTGACAAATATACAGATTATGAAAAATTTTGCGATTATAAATGGCCTCGAACGTTTCTGTCCAATCAGAGAAACTGGTATTCATTACATAAGTCTGTTGATGCATCGACGATGTATACCAAATTTTGTCATAGAGCATTTGAAAATTATCAGAGATAGAGATCATTAATGATTTCGCATAAATTAAAGACGGCCGCCCATCCTTCCCACAACTCAGAGAAACTGATGTGGTTATTCATTTCAAGTATCTTGATACATGGATTCTGTATACCAAGTTTCATATAGAACACTGAAATGGTATCAAAGATATACATCATTAAAGATTTTGCATAAATTAAAGATGGCCACCAAGGTTTCCGCGCAATCAGAAAAAACAGAACTGTCTATTGATACATTGATGATGTATACCAAATTTTACATCGAGCACTTGAACGGTATCAGAGATATAGATCATTAATGATTTCGCATAAATTAAAGATGGCCGCCCATCCCTCCCGCCACTCAGAGGAACTGATGTAGTTATTCATTGCAAGTCTCTTGATACATCGATGCTGGATACCAAGTTTCATATAGAACACTGAAATGGTATCAAAGATATACATCATTAAAGATTTTGCATAAATTAAAGATGGCCACCAAGGTTTCCGCCCAATCAGAAACGCCAGAACTGTCATTTATCGTAAGTCTATTGATGAATCGATGATATATACCAAATTTTACATCGAGCACTCGAACAGTATCAGAGATAGAGATCATTAATGATTTCGCATAAATTAAAGATGGCCGCCCATCCTTCCCGCCACTCAGAGGAATTGATGTGGCTATACATTGCAGATCTCTTGATACATCGATGCTGTATACCAAGTTTCGTATAGAACACTTGAATGGTATCAGAGATATATATCATTAAAGATTTCACATAAATTAAAGATGGCCGCCAAGGTTTTCACCGAATCAGGGAACTGGTTTGGTCATTCCTTTGAAGTTTCTTGATGCATCGATGATCTATAACCAAGTTTCACACTGAACAGAGAAATGGTACCTAAGGTACACAAGATTAATGATTTTGTATAAATTAAATATGGCCGCCAAAGTTTCCAACCAATCAGGTCCAGATTCAATAGGGTTCTGGGTCATGAGCATATGGATGTGCAGTGCAAGTTTGGGGTGCCTAGGGTAAATCATTCTAAAGATATCTTGGTAACAAGAAAGCTGTGATGGTTTCGCATAAATTAAAGATGGCCGCCAAAGTTTCCAACCAATCAGGTCCAGATTCAATAGGGTTCTGGGTCACGAGCATACGGATGTGCACTGCAAGTCTGGTGTGCCTAGAATAAGTCGTTCTAAAGATATCTTGGTAACGAGAAAGGTGTGACGGACAGACGGACAGACGGACAGACGTACATGACGACGACAATAACGAGGGGTAAAAAGCAATCATTCCCTCATGTATAAAGATCATCATGTTCTTGAAACTTGTAATAACCTTGTTGTAGCCAGACGGACTATTGTTCCTCTTGTCTCGAGGATCTTACATGAGGGATGGACCAAAAAAGCCTCACATACACTGTGAACACCCAACGCGTCAACTTCAAGTCACACAATATAACAGCTCTGTTCCTACATGTATAACCTGAACCAAGAGTGCAACATGTACATGTACACTGTCTGAAGTTTTGATTCTTGCATCATTAATTCTTGTGGCTCTTTCAATGTCGGTCATCTCCCTAAACTAAAAGTGAAAATCCGAAGATTTGATATTATAGCCTCCGTGAAGGGTTGAATGTAGAATGGTAGGTTGTTATATGAAACACAATGCGAAAAATTGTATGCAATGACGCCTGATATACTCAAATCTCACGTCTTGGCAAAATTATAACTTGAGAGGTCTGAACATGTAGACTGTCTGAAGTTTTGATTCTTGCATAATCGTGGCTCTTCCCCAAACCAAAAGTGTAACATACATGTATACCGGTACCCTAAAATGCAAATCTGAAGATTTAAAATTCTTACATTTTTCCTTTTAGTGCATGGACCCAATACCTTCCAGAGCCGGCAATATAGCTTTTGCTTCTGCAGTGAATATTGAACTTTTACCTGGTATCATGGCTCTCCCAATGTCTAGGTTATGTCATATCATGTCTATAGGAAGTAGTCACCCAAGGTGGCCAAAACATTCATGTAAGTTGTTCACGTGGAATACAATGTTGATTGAAGATTAATGAATAAAAAATAACAAAAACAACACCAGGTGCAGACATGTACTGTATAGTTATAAAGTCATACTTCATGTAAAGATCTCGAGAGAACGTATACAATAAACTATAGTTGTGACGTCACACTATTCAGCAACTGTAAATTACTTTCTAGAATGTATTACAACCACATTATTCTCTCACACGCATAGTCCCTGCAGTCAACTAGTACACACAAAACTGGTGAACTTTTTTTATTGTGCAAGAGAAGGGGCGTGTGCTGTTTTAAATCCTGCATCACATCTGGCAAAGCACACCACAAATCCGAGCAAAACAAAGCATAAGCTGCCTGGCCAGTGAAATATTGGATGGTCGATGTCTACATATAAATTTTTCCAATAAATTATGAAAATTAATAAATATATACATTTTTTTTTTCAAATCTATTTTTTTTCCTATGTGTTTTTCTCTTTCATCTTTGGTTCAATTAAAGTCATTCCTGTCAAACCCAGTTAATACAGTTTTTGATTTTCTACCAGACTCCTATGACATAGAAAACAAAGTCATTTTGGCCGGTGACTTGGCTAAATGTTGAAAAAGCTGAGGTTTTTTAACAAAGAATGAATTTCTTTCCTGAATGGAAGGTTCAGTTATTAAAAGAATATTCCAAAGGTTGGTCCACTTGGCAAATAATAAACGGATGGCATTTGAAAAGGTAGGCTTTCGTTCTTTTCTTTCAAGAATCTTTTGAAACGACTGTTGAGCGCTTCTATTCTGAACTTGTTTTTTTTCCTACATCATAGAGGTCAGGGTATGATAGGAAATTAAAATCTGTAGTAACTCGGTTTGACATCAAAGAGAATGACTTTAATTGAGGCAAAGATGAAAGAGAATAGTAAAAAAAAAAATCAATTTGAAAAAATATATATATTTAATAATTTTCATAATTGATCAAGAATCAATTTCTTAGGTAAGAAATTATTTTTCTTACGGAAAATATATAATAATAATTCTCTTTGAAAATCTCTTATAAAAATATATATCTTATTGTGGCTCCCAAGGAAAGTTTTCTTGGATGAGAGAAATAAAATTTTCTGAGGAATTTGACAAAATAAGCAAACCTTTATTATTAAAAAGCAACGGAAGAGTTCTTTGAACCAATCCTTTTCATGCAAATATTCTTGCTTTATCACCTATACTGATTTACCCTGTTATAAAGTCAATGCAGTGTTTTCTCATTTCAGAAAATTTGAGAAAATCATTTTTAACAGTGATACCCTTCTGGCGAAATTGCCCGAGGGGACAAACTCAGATTATAACTAGAGGTTCCGCTTTGACCCTTGAGTTGCCGCTCCGGCATGAAACCTATGCTGGTTGTTTTTTTGAGCAAAAACATACGTCTCCCCCAACCTCCCACCTTGCCTTGAATGGGCACATAATTTAAGAGAAAGTGCTATAAAATGAATCTAGCAATAAGTATCTTAAACAAAGCTGCGTATCTAAAAATATTAATTACAAAGAAGCGATTTTCATTGTACATACATGTACAAGTAGATGAACGGAGGGACGGACACCAGACACGGATGGATGCATGCCCACATACACTAAAACCTGATCAAATGCCGGGGCTATCCCAATGAAGCTTCCATCCAAGTTTGGTGAAATTCCATCCAATAGTTCTCAAGATATCTTGCAGACAAAGCCTGTATATACATGTACAAGCAGATGGACGGACGGACGGACACCGGACGAATGCATGCACACACACCAAAACCTAGTCAAATGAGGGGGCTATCCCAATGAAGCTTCCATCCAAGTTTGGTGAAATTCTGTCCAGTAGTTCTCCAGATATCTTGCAGACAAGCCCTGTATATACATGTACAAGTAGATGGACGGACGGACGGACACCGGACATGGATGAATGCACGCACACACACCAAAACCTAATCAAATGAGGGGATATCCCACTGTAGCTTCCATCCAAGTGGGGTGAGATTCCGTCCAGTAGTTCTCAAGATATCTTGCAGACAAGCCCTGTATATACATGTACAAGTAGATGGACGGACGGACGGACACCGGACATGGATGAATGCACGCACACACACCAAAACCTAATCAAATGAGGGGGCTATCCCACTGAAGCTTCCATCCAAGTGGGGTGAAATTCCGTCCAGTAGTTCTCAAGATATCTTCCAGACAAGGCCTGTATATACATGTACAAGTAGATGGGCGGACGGACGGACACCGGACACGGATGAATGCACGCACATACACCAAAACCTAATCAAATGAGGGAGCTATCCCAATGAAGCTTCCATCCAAGTTTGGTGAAATTCTGTCCAGTAGTTCTCCAGATATCTTGCAGACAAGCCCTGTATATACATGTACAAGTAGATGGATGGACGGACGGACACCGGACATGGACGAATGCACGCACACACACCAAAACATAATCAAATGAGGGGGGCTATCCCACTGAAGCTTCCATCCAAGTGTGGTGAAATTCCGTCCAGTAGTTCTCAAGATATCTTGCAGACAAGGCCTGTATATACATGTACAAGTAGATGGACAGACGGACGGACACCGGACACGGATGAACGCATGCACACACACCAAAACCTAGTCAAATGAGGGGGCTATCCCAATGAAGCTTTCATCCAAGTTTGGTGAAATTCCGTCCAGTAGTTCTCCAGATATCTTGCAGACAAGCCCTGTATATACATGTACAAGTAGATGGACGGACGGACGGACACCGGACATGGATGAATGCACGCACACATACCAAAACCTAATCAAATGAGGGGGTTATCCCACTCAGGGTTCATACACTTACACTAAAACAAAATTCCAGGAGTTTTCCAGGTCAATAATTTCAAATTTCCAGGTATAATTTTATTGCAATTCCAGGAGTTTCCAGGACTTTTTCACAGGTTATTCAAGCATGGTTTTGAAACTACTACGTAAGATCATGTTCCTTTATAAAACACTTTCGTTAAAGAAATCTCGAATGGTGAATCCAGTTGCTGATTTTCTCTGTTCAAGTAACTGTTTGTGTTTAACACCCTTGGCGTGACTACGAATGGTAGGCTCCCCCATATTGGAAATATCAAACGTTTTTTGACAAACTTTACCAACCTGTAACCATCTCGGTCATCTATACGTGGTAAGACTGACCCTGGGATCGTGTGTATCCATTTACAGCCTACTTTCGGCAAGTGCGAGAGGGAATTTCCAGAAATCAATACCACGTGACTTCGTCAGCCAATCAGCTAAAGTCTACCGACGTAACCCCAACGTAACTCGCCATTTTCGAATCATGTGATGCCCTACTTGTTGAAAATTACAGATCTACCACACCTCTTGGGTGATACGAAAGTTATTTATACCTATATATTTTGTAAGCCTAGCCTATATCTGTTTCCCAAGTGGTTTGAAAACCTGTAATTTATCAGATTTCTCGAGTCTGTTCTCTGCCGGATGAAGGCCGAACAGAATCCCGTAATATACCGGATATCGCTCCGCAATAATGGAGACTCACGATTCGCAAGCCATCTTATGGATGGCGAAGTGTACGCAAATGAAACTTTACACCTCGCGTTGGACTTATCTGCACCCCGTTCCAACCAGGCGGTGTAATTTGGTTGACTGAGCCAGCGCTCGTTGAAGACACATTTTCCAGGGGGCATAGTCAAGGTTCAAAAGTTCACCGAAGCGTGTCAACATTGACGGTAAACAAATTCTGAGCGGGAATTCTAGCAAAAGTGATTGAAGACCACTTTACGGCGAGTACAACTCTTAACCATTGATGTCGCAAACGAACTCAGTGAGTAGTCTCCCTTTATTCAGTTTCCCTTTACGGCAAGTCGCGCACCTGTCACGACAATGAATGTTCGACGACCGGTCACCCAACATGAACAATGATAGTTTCGATTGATTTGATTACAGTTTACGGAGTTTCAACGTATATCATAACATTTGACCAGGCAAAAACGTTCGATAGGAGTTTCCAGGACTGTCACTTTATTTTTTAGGACATTCCAGGACTTTCCAACACTAGAATTAAATTCCAGGAGTTTTAAGGAGTTTCCAGGAGCCGTGCGAACCCTGCCCACTGTAGCTTCCATCCAAGTGGGGTGAGATTCCATCCAGTAGTTCTCAAGATATCTTGCAGACAAGGCCTGTATATACATGTACAAGTAGATGGACGGATGGACGGACACCGGACACGGATGAATGCACCCACATACACCAAAACCTAATCAAATGAGGGGGCTATCCCAATGAAGCTTCCATCCAAGTTTGGTGAAATTCCGTCCAGTAGTTCTCCAGATATCTTGCAGACAAGCCCTGTATATACATGTACAAGTAGATGGACGGACGGACACCGGACATGGATGAATGCACACACACACACCAAAACCTAATCAAATGAGGGGGCTATCCCACTGAAGCTTCCATCCAAGTGGGGTGAAATTCCGTCCAGTAGTTCTCAAGATATCTTGCAGACAAGGCCTGTATATACATGTACAAGTAGATGGACGGACGGACGGACACTAGACACGGATGAATGCACGCACATACACCAAAACCTAATCAAATGAGGGGGCTATCCCAATGAAGCTTCCATCCAAGTTTGGTGAAATTCTATCCCGTAGTTCTCAAGATATCTTGCAGACAAGGCAAGGGGACGGACAGACATCCATCCATCCATCCAGACAGACAGACAGACAGCACAAACACTAGATGTCTCCCCCCAACATAGTTGGGGGAGACATAATAATATAGCGAAATGTTATGAGCAAAGGGACACAAGTTTTCAACAAATACATGTATATAGGTAAATACCATTTCTCGTTACTGAGACACCGATTATGAGCACTGAATTTCCAAATAAAATTCATGTCTAAGCCCATGAAGTATCAATACACCACTGAGTCAGAGAAGCGGCCACGTGTACAATAAAGTCAATTATGCAATGGAACAGATTGGTTGTTGAAGCGTAGGACTTTTCCAAGACGTCTCCTATATATTGTCATCAATAGGATTTGGCCATGACCTCTCCTAAATATTCAAATATTTGACTTTTCCATGACCTCTCCTAAATATTCTCATAATAGGACTTTGCCATGAACTCTCCTAAATATTCTCATGATAGGACTTTGCCATGAGCTCTCCTAAATATTCTCATATTAGGGCTTTTCCATGACCTCTCCTAAAATATTCTCATTATAGGGCTTTTCCATGACCTCTCCTAAATATTCTAATAATAGGACTTTGCCATGACCTCTCCTAAATATTCTCATAATAGGACTTTGCCATGACCTCTCCTAAATATTCTCATAATAGAACTTTTCCATGATCTCTCCTAAATATTCTCATAACAGGACTTTGCCATGACCTCTCCTAAATATTCTCATTATAGGACTTTGCCATGACCTCTCCTAAATATTCTCATAATAGGACTTTGCCATGACCTCTCCTAAATATTCTCATAATAGGACCTTGCCATGATCTCTCCTAAATATTCTCATATTAGAACTTTTCCATGACCTTTCCTAAATATTCTCATAATAGGACTTTGCCATGACCTCTCCTAAATTTCTCATTATAGGACTTTGCCATGACCTCTCCTAAATATTCTCATAATAGGACTTTGCCATGACCTCTCCTAAATATTCTCATAATAGGACTTTGCCATGACCTCTCCTAAATATTCTCATATTAGAACTTTTCCAGAACCTCTTCTAAATATTCTCATTATAGGGCTTTTCCATGACCTCTCCTAAAATATTCTCATTATAGGGCTTTTCCATGACCTCTCCTAAATATTCTCATAATAGGACTTTGCCATGACCTCTCCTAAATATTCTCATAATAGGACTTTGCCATGACCTCTCCTAAATATTCTCATAATAGAACTTTTCCATGACCTCTCCTAAATATTCTCATAATAGGACTTTGCCATGACCTCTCCTAAATATTCTCATAATAAGATTTTGCCATGACTCTCCTAAATATTCTCATAATAGGACTTTCCCATGACCTCTCCTAAATATTCTCATAATAGGATTTTGCCATGACCTCTCCTAAATATTCTAATAATAGGACTTTGCCGTGACCTCTCCTAAATATTCTCATAATAGGACTTTTCCATGACCTCTCCTAAATATTCTCATAACAGGACTTTGCCGTGACCTCTCTTAAATATTCTCATAATAGGACTTTGCCGTGACCTCTCTTAAATATTCTCATAATAGGACTTTGCCATGACCTCTCCTAAATATTCTCATAATAGGACTTTGCCGTGACCTCTCCTAAATATTCTCATAATAGGACTTTGCCATGACCCCTCCTAAATATTCTCATAATAGGATTTTGCCATGACCTCTCCTAAATAATCTCATACAGGGCTTTTTCATCTCTCCTAAATATTCTCATATTAGAACTTTTTCAGCACTTCTCCTAAATATTTTCATATTATAGGGCTTTTCCATGACCTCTCCTAAATATTCTCATAATAGGACTTTGCCATGACCGCTCCTAAATATTCTCATAATAGGAATTTGCCGTGAACTCTCCTATAAAATATTCTGATAATAGGACTTTTCCGTGACCTCTCCTAAATATTCTGATAATAGGACTTTGCCGTGACCTCTCATAAATATTCTGATAATAGGACTTTGCCGTGACCTCTCCTAAATATTCTCATAATAGGACTTTGCCGTGACCTCTCTTAAATATTCTCATAATAGGACTTTGCCATGACCTCTCCTAAATATTCTCATAATAGGACTTTGCCGTGACCTCTCCTAAATATTCTCATACAGGACTTTTCACTGATCTCTCCTAAATATTCTCATATTAGAACTTTTTCAACACTTCTCCTAAATATTCTCATATTATAGAGCTTTTCCATGACCTCTCCTAAATATTCTCATAATAGGACTTTGCCGTGACCTCTCCTAAATAATCTCATACAGGGCTTTTCCATGGTCTCTACTAAATACTCTCATATTAGAACTTTTTCAGCACTTCTCCTAAATATTCTCATATTATAGAACTTTTCCATGACCTCTCCTAAATATTCCCATATTACAACTTTTCCAGGACTTCTCCTAAATATTCTCATTCCCCATAATATGACTTTCCCAGGACCTCTTCTAAACATTCTCATATTAGGACTTTTCCATGACCAGGAAGAACCCTGAAATTAGTTTTTGTTAACCGACTGTTAAAATAATAATTAATAATAATAATATTGAAAATTCAACTCAGAAGACTTACACTGGTTCATAAATTACCTGTCATATCACTTGGTTAGAATATTCCCAATGAATGAATCACTCCTCGTTTATTGCTTCCGGTAGAAAAGTTTGATAATTTGGTTATAGTAGGGTTGTTGACTGGGGTGACAGGCCGGCTGACTATAAGTCCAACTAATATGCTCATATGCTGAACAAATAACACAGAACAGCCTTTGCAAGTGGTAAATATTATCATAAAAATTGAATAGGCCTACATGTACAACTATAATTTCTATCCAGCTTACATTTGTATAGGTATAAGGTGGTCAAAATAGTACTTTTTCGTACATGTTTGAACACAACAGCTATACGGAAGTGCCATTTATCCTAATGGACATCATGCCATTTTCCAGCCTTTGTCGGGTATTTAAGTGACTATTGTTAATTGTCCTTGAATTAATGTAGTCCCACCGTGTCCAAGTGCTTATACATGTAGTTTTGTGGTCTGTATAAGTGTTATTAACTTGTACTATATACCCATGCTGAATGGATCAAGATTTTCAAAATGGAAATCGTACATCTTCATTCAAATCCCAGAGTGACCAATCATCCAGAGAGAGAGAAATACAGTTTAATGTCGTATTCAGCAATAGTTCACCTATATACATGTAGCAATAAATTAACAATCTATCAAATACTCACTCAAACAAGGGTTATGTGTAACCCGGCAGCTCGCCTTTTGGGTATTCAATAACATGCAGCTTCACATAAAGATCGAGCCCTTCAGGTTGCACATCACTGGCAATGACAATACATATTGCAATAAAAATTTGACTTCTTCGTCAGTGATGCTGAAGTTGGATTGAAACATGAACTATATTATAAAACTTGAAATAAAGATTACCTTTTTTTCCAAAAGTAAGCTTATACATGTCATTATGAATACATGTACAATTGAAATTTTGTCTGAGATGTGGGTGTGAAATGCCTGGACAAATATGGTTCGTGCAAAAGCTTGAGGTTAAATCATGATGAGGAATGGGATTCGATACCAAAATTGAAGGAAATGGTGTTCTTCATTAAAGGCGACACAAAATTCCAAACCACCAGGGGTTAATATTTAATATTGTACTTCTGAAATGAAATAATGTCATTAAACTATTAGTACCGTAATTACTATAAAGGAATATATTGTAGTTGATTTGACGTGTTTGTGTATATGTAACAGGTCGGTGTAAGAACGCATTGTTGAGGCTTTTGTTGAGGCTTTTGTGCAGCTGAAACGGGTCACGTCTAGACGCATTGTTGAGCTCAGACAGGCTATTGTAGGCTCTGTCTTGTGCGTAATTCTTACACCAAGTATATTAAACCTACAATGTACACTGCATCTCCTACCTAATAGGTTAGTATCACATATAAGAGATATATGCAGCTTCGCAAAAAGATCGAGCCCTTAAGGATGGCACATCATTTGAGGTTGCACATCATTGGCAATGCACATCATTTAAAATAATAAATTTATTAAGAAATATGATTTCTATATTTAGTGATATTGAGGTTGGATTGAAGGAGGAACTATATTATATAACTACCAATAAAGATTACATTTTTTCCAAAAGTAAGCCTACACATCCCATTGCATAGATCTGATGAATACATGTTCATGTATACATGTAGTTAGGAACAATAGGTGTGCAATTTTGAGCACGTTCTTGGTGTAACTTTGTGTGATGATATGTGAACAAACAAAGCTAATAACAGTGCAATAGTAGGACTAAATCTATCATTTCCAACAGGCAATGGGACACTTGCACTGTGGTAAACCTTCACATTTGTATGCAAATAAAAGAACGCAATGACAACTGTGTCCAATCATACTGTAATGCTCCATAATAATGTGCACGGGTAAAGACTGAGCTCACAAACTGATTCAAACTCACTTTTAATTAATATAGTAAGTTAAATGTGTGGACACAGATATGGTTGTACAAAAGCTTCAGGGTCAACGAGAATTTGATAAAATTTTAGGAAATGGCGTCCTTCATTTAAGGCGACACGAAATTAAAAACTAACAGGGGTTCGGTACTGCGGGATTCCCCCGCCAGTTATTTTGATATTGTACTTCTGAAATAAAATAATGTCAAAAACTATTAGTAAATACTATAAAGGAATATACTGTATGTGATTTGGTATGTATGACTGTGTATACAATGTACACTGCATCTCATGCCTAATAAGAAGTCAAAATTATTCTAAGTCCAGCCTAAACAGAAAAGATTAACCCAGAAAACTTTCTAAGTCCAGCCTAAACATAAAAGTCTAACCGGACACCAACACCGACACCGCCACCGACACCGACACCGACACCAACACTTTTCCCCTCTCTCTCCCAATACCTCGCCTACTTCGTATACGGCGAGCTAAAAATGGATTAACAAGTGCATCCGAAGTTCCTCACATTGTGTCTGAACTTCACCATCTTTGATAACCTTTCTTAAATGATTTTTTCATCAACGAACGCTCACATGATCACCGTGCATCCCCGAAATTAAAACCAATAATTGGGAACCCTTGTCTCAACGACACTAGTCCAAGCATCTGCATACATCCAGCTATTGGAGAATGCAATGCATTGCCCAAGGTGTACGAAATATGCCGACTTAGCTAGACGGCCACTGCCACATCATAATATGTCCCTTCAAAGTTGACGGGCATATAAAATAGAAATAATGGAAATTTCTTGATAGGATAATTAAACTATTGATAATCTCTTACAAGACGTCCATGCACTTACGATAATGCATCTGATAATTCAATCCCTCTATCAGAATTCAATCGCCCCCAATTCTGCGGACAAAATTCAACCGGCTGTTCTAATAAATTTGATCACTCCCTAAATTCAATGAAATGATGAAGAAATAATGAATTATAGACATGATTTTGAACCATTGTGTCACCTTTCTGTTCTAATAAATTTGATCATCCCCCGACTCCATAGTGCAAAATTTCACTTCCTTTTATTGGATTATTAGAATGATTACAATTAAAGGTTGCAGCCATCTTTTTTTCAAAGAAGGTGGGAAACAGGTGTTGGCCTTACAAATGGTGATCGACTGTCCAAGTAATTAATTCTTCCGAAAGTGACTGTTAAACAAAAACATTAGAAAATTCAACTCACAAGATTTAAAAGTTATACCTGTAATTTTAACTCGGTTAGAAGACTCCAGTGAATAAATTACTCCTCCTGGCAGACTTCTTATCGATGTTTCATGCTCGTATTCTCTGGGTGAAATTTGTTAAGTTTCTCGATATCAACGATCAAGGTTTGAATTTAGAAAAATTAATTCCATGCACATCAAGCTGAGATGTGCACCTTGTAACACCTATAACATTTTGTTCTGCCAAACTTTACATGCACAATTGAAAATTGACATGCATTTGTGCATTCTTAATTTCGAACCCTGACAATTGAAAAAAAATTATAGTACGGTTAAAGTGCTCACCGAATATGTTCATGTATGCTTGACAAATAATACAGATAAACAGGGTTTACATGTGGCAAATATTATCATAAATATTGTACAAATACAATTTCTAATCAGCTAGCTTTACTTGTAGGTTGCCAGGAGTTACAAACCATGCCAATACAAAACAGAATGTAAACACAGAAACTGAAGGTGTCAGTTATCCTTATGGACATAATGCCCTTCCCCAGGCTACATGTATTTGTCGGTATTTAAATAACTATTGTGTTTGGATAAAAAGAGTCCCATAGTGTTCAAGTGTTTAGTTTGTGATCCATTATAAGAGTTATTTAAAATTATAGTATACCCCTGCTAAAAGAATTCAGATTTTCAAAATGGAAATTATTTAGTGTTCATTCGAATAACATCAGCCATTACGTATAATTCAAATAGGAGCCCTTATGGAATATTTCCTGTTTCGCACATCACCATAATTTCTGAGTATTTCTCCTCGCCAATATACTGAACTGATTACATGAGTCAGCCTGCTCATTCGTGTACAGGTACGACCACGTTGAACACTTCCTGCTGAGGTGGTTGATGTCTACCCTTAGGCCAGATATTTTTTATTTCCGGATTTAGCGGAGATGCTGCAGGATTTTTCCACTATAGAGGATGAAAAAAGAAAAGAAAACTGCATTTATGTCCCCCCCCCCCCAATTTGCAAGATTAAGAAGTACGGAGGAAAAAAGAAAAAAAAATTGTTTGCCAAGTTTTTATTTAAAAACACACATACGGATAATACGGATAAACATATTTCAAAATTTGTGTGACATTGTAGTAAGACCGGATGAAATACAGGCGCAAGGCTTGGATAGGGCTATTGCCATAATTTCTTGTCCATGTACACGAAACTGACCCGAAGCACACAGAACTAGATCATGTAGATGGATGGATGGACAAGAAACTGAGGTGTGATGGAGGAGTTTGCTTGGCCTGAAGTTCAACTGCAAAGTTTTCCATGACCAACAGCGAAATTCTATGACCATGACAAGACACGATATTCCAGGACTTTCCAGGCCTGGAAAATATATGTTCCATGACTTTTCAAGCCTGGAAGATCAAGGTTCAAATTCTATGACTTTCCAAGGCTGGATAATCAATGTTCAAATTCCATGACTTTCCAAATTTTGAATCAATGTTCAAATTCCATGGCTTTCCAGGCCTGGACAATCAATGTTCAAATTCCATGGCTTTCCAGGCCTGGACAATCAATGTTCAAATTCCATGGCTTTCCAGGCCTGGACAATCAATGTTCAAATTCCATGGCTCTCCAGGCCCGGACAATCAATGTTCAAATTCCATGGCTTTCCAGGCCTGGACAATAAATGTTCAAATTCCATGGTTTTCCAGGCCTGGACAATTAATGTTCAAATTCCATGGCTTTCCAGGCCTGGACAATCAATGTTCAAATTGCATGGCTTTCCAGGCCCGGACAATCAATGTTCAAATTCCAGGGCTTTCCAGGCCTGGACAATAAATGTTCAAATTCCATGGCTTTCCAGGCCTGGACAATCAATGTTCAAATTCCATGGCTTTCCAGGCCTGGATAATCAATGTTCAAATTCCATGGCTTTCCAGGCTGGATAATCAATGTTCAAATTCCATGACTTTCCAGGCCTGGATAATTAATGTTCAAATTCCATGACTTTCCAGGCCTGGATAATTAATGTCCAAATTCCATGACTTTCCAGGCCTGGATAATTAATGTTCAAATTCCAGGACCATGAAAAACCCTGCAATCAAACCCATTCTATTGACCAAATTTATTAAGCAACCACCTACATGTAGCGGTCTTCAAAAACCACAGTATAAAAGTCCTCCCCACCACCATGAGGTTACCCAAGTTTAATTAGGTGATTGTTACTTTATTGGGGTTTTTTAGCATGACCTTGATTTTTTAAATACACATATATGCTAGATGCTATAATTGTTTATTATTAATCATTAAATTGCAAACCAATCAAATATGAAGAAACTGAGTGAGTGTTATGCAGGAAAATGTAAATCCCAGATCTATTTTAATTATTTGCCCTCAAAATATAAATGAGGGCTTGTCATGCTAATCAACCAATCAAGTGACAATGGCCTTACCTTTTACTGAAAGAAGTAAATTTTGAGAGAAATTTTTTTTTTAGATGTCTGCAGGCTAAATTTTCTCTATTTCCCCAGAGTGGTCTTTTATTGTATATTTATTATGAAGTAAGTTCCCACCACAAAAACAATCATGTATTTCAAGTACTAATCAAACTTTGGTGATCAGGTCTGTTCTTCTAATACCATACACATGTACGACTTACCTGTGTAGTTGTACCTCAGCTCTGAGATGAACAAATACGCCTGTCAGGTCTATACAAGAACAATAAAAGCTTTCCATTCTAACATTTTGATGGGCAAGTTTTAGGCTCATCAAAAAAGGTTATTGTTTATCATCACCCGAACATTTTGAGAAGTTTTCTGCAGTGTCTAGAACACAGTTTTATTCAAGCTGTGTGGTGCTAAACAAGTATGAAAAGATAATCCAGGTCCACAAGATGACATAATCCATTCACCATTGTCCTGAATTAGCATATACATTGTAGTTTGCAAATTGTATTATTTATTACACAACACAGCATATATTATATTTTGTATGTACAGTGTAATACCTTGTGTCGAACTATAAATAAAACAAGAGCCTTTAATATGGGCTTGAATCTATGCTCCCGTGCCCAGCTTTGACTGCAATAACCAAAACTCAAAAAAGTTGTGATTCTTTGGAAAATATCGAAAATTTGAATCTGACAGAGAAAAAAATAGGTATAAATTTGGAGAGCCAAGGTTACAATCTTTCAAAAGCTAGATGTATCATCAATACCAGAATTTGAACAGGTCAAGGCCAGTCATCTTCAATAGATCCATCGCCGGTCAAGTTTCATATGTTAGATGAATTGGGAAAGCCTGACAATAATACCTTCAAGAGATATTGTGTTAACAAACAAGAAGGATAGGCAGATGGACCACACAGACAAGACTGGGCCTGTTGGCCAGAATTGGCTAGGGGTAAAAATCACCAGTCTTCTTCTTCGTCATCACAGTCAACATCCCTAAACTGTAGTTATATCATAAACATCGAAACTGATTTTCAGCCACAGTGACCTGACCGTTTGACCTCAAAAATGAATAGGGTTTCTATTTGCTTCCTGGATAAGGTATACCAAGTTATCAAAGACCTGAAACTGGAGATATCACACAGTTTCAATACAGAAGTTAACAGACGAACAGATGGACAGAAATCTTGATCGAAATATACATGTACGTCGACCTCATCTGTCGACACGCATACCACGCTACTAGTAGTCTCCCTTGCCTTGAAGCAACCGACACTACTATTTGGGACCGCTTGATCCATGAGCTGATAGAATATCACTACGCCAGGCCGCTTCGGCAGGTGAAGTCTGCAAACTAAAGTGCACATAATTTGATACAGCCAGAATTGCTTAGAAAGACGGGATTAATAAATAAACTGCACACACTATCTACATGTACTGTGAATGTTTAAACAA
>JAVTVY010040694.1:0-18658 GCA_036873755.1 Hanleya hanleyi | reverse complement strand
ATTTCAGTCATATCACGGGGTCCTATTCCTTTCCACACCCGGGAACCCCACAGGTGCTTCAGTTAGTCGCCTCTTATGACAAGCTGTCTGAGGAGCTGAGGACTATTCTTACCATGACCTGCGGTGTGCAAAACGACATCCCAGGTCAATCCCTGGGGCCATGCATGACTATCCATGTACAGTCATCATGTAGAGGAAATTAATCTTCCCCTCGTGGCAACACGTAGATATTGGGAGAAATATGGGACATCAACTTGATTTGGTCGGTTTTGGATTATTGTTTGCCAAGAGGTTTGTGTTCTAAGGGTTTCACTGTACATAGAAATGCCCCATGGCTTCGAGAGAATTCGAAGTAAGTGTACCAGCAGCATGATGTTAGCCATCTTCACAAGTCTAGGTAAATCCTAAATCCTCGCAGAGGGTTTACCTGAACAGTTTTGGTGATGCGAATGACTTGAGTCGTTGCCTCTATTATACAATCTCGTACATTTCATCGCCCGTGCTTGTTTTGAATTAGCATGACAGTATTCCAAGCCAGTGGTTTTTGCTTTGACTTCCGATGTCGATTTCAGCCCGACATCAAAGTAGTTTGGCCAGCCATGAAATTCAAACCGGTCACATCTCATACCTCGCAGCGGATTGGCGTAACCAGCTAGTGCGTTCACTGATTGGTTTGCTTCAGAGGAAACCGCTTGAGCTATTTATATCCAGAACTGGCATGGGTAACTAACCAAGTCAGTGTATTGATCCCGACAGATCGATCGATACACTGGCTTGCGAGGATGCACGTTAGCAAGACTGACCTGGCAAACATATAGAGACAGAAGGCTGACCAGCCCCCCAGTAATGAAGTGAACACCATGAAGAATCGGAAGAAAAAGGCCACCACCAAAGCCAGGTCCTGCAAGGGAATGAAATATGACAAAAATTAACAAGACTGTTTAGTGAATAAAGCTCTCACCAATAACTGAAAAAAGTCAATAATGACAATAAGATAACCATATGATGTCCTGTAATCTTTTATCTGGCTTCTAAGCCAAACCGCGTGATTTTACTTTTTGTTTCGCGGGCGGATTTTTATTTTTTTAAAAAAAATATAAACTGAAAATTCACCCCTTTCTTACTGAAGGGGGATGTGTTTCCGCTTGTCTGGTCCAGTTTTTAATTTATTATCACTTTCAACTCTTCAAAAAAAAAATATTAAAAAATCTGCCCGTGAAACAAAATATGAAATTGGTGTGGCCTTATCTTGAGAAAGACTGAATCACACGACTCATTTGGACTGGAATGAGATTGATCAGTTCTGTATATTTATTGTTAAGATCATTCCATTTAAAAGAGAGAAAGAAAAAGTACATCAATGAGGGGGATATTAAAGTGTAACCATGGCACTTGTGTAAGTTTATGCCATATTCAAGATAACGATGTGAATAACAAAACGACGTAGTGAAGTTTTCCCTCAACAGTTAACTCGTATTCATCTCAGAGGATTCAAAGGCAGATTTCTACAGTGGGAGAGAAATTTGCGCTGCCTCTTTTGACGTTAGAGATGACGTTAACGACGTCATACTTCGAGCGTCCTGCATCGTCTGCGGGACGTCGCGGCAATGCAGAGAATGGAATAGTTTTCTAACAATGTTGCATTGTGACGTGGTTTATCATTCGATAATAACGTCACAAGTTCCGTCATGCTTGTGGTGCTGTGCACTATAATAACATTAATAACACTGAAATTGTTAAAAATTAAAGTCGTAAGACAAGAAAAAAGATACGTCGCGGCAATGCAGAGAATGGAAGTTTTGTCACAATGTTGCATTGTGACGTGGTTTATCGTTCGATAATAACGTCACAAGTTCCATCATGCTTGATCCGGCATGAAACCTATGCTGGTTGTTTTTTGAGCAAAAACATACGTCTCCCCCCAACCTCCCACCTTGCCTTGAATGGGCACATAATTTAAGGGAAAGTGCTATAAAATGAATGTAACAGTAAGTATCTTAAACAAAGCTGCGTATCTAAAAATATTAATTGCAAAGAAGCGATTTTCATTGTATATACATGTACAAGTAGATGAACGGTTGGACGGACACCGGACACGGATGAATGCATGCACACATACACTAAAACCTGATCAAATGCGGGGGCTATCCCAATGAAGCTTCCATCCAAGTTTGGTGAAATTCCATCCAATAGTTCTCAAGATATCTTGCAGACAAAGCCTGTATATACATGTACAAGCAGATGGACGGACGGACGGACACCGGACGAACGCATGCACACACACCAAAACCTAGTCAAATGAGGGGGCTATCCCAATGAAGCTTCCATCCAAGTTTAGTGAAATTCTGTCCAGTAGTTCTCCAGATATCTTGCAGACAAGCCCTGTATATACATGTACAAGTAGATGGACGGACGGACGGACACCGGACATGGATGAATGGACGCACACACACCAAAACCTAATCAAATGAGGGGGCTATCCCACTGTAGCTTCCATCCAAGTGGAGTGAGATTCCGTCCAGTAGTTCTCAAGATATCTTGCAGACAAGGCCTGTACATACATGTACAAGTAGATGGACGGACGGACGGACACCGGACACGGATGAATGCACGCACATACACCAAAACCTAATCAAATGAGGGGGCTATCCCAATGAAGCTTTCATCAAGTTTGGTGAAATTCTGTCCAGTAGTTCTCCAGATATCTTGCAGACAAGCCCTGTATATACATGTACAAGTAGATGGACGGACGGACGGACACCGGACATGGACGAATGCACGCACACACACCAAAACATAATCAAATGAGGGGGGCTATCCCACTGAAGCTTCCATCCAAGTGTGGTGAAATTCCGTCCAGTAGTTCTCAAGATATCTTGCAGACAAGGCCTGTATATACATGTACAAGTAGATGGACGGACGGACGGACACCGGACACGGATGAACGCATGCACACAAACCAAAACCTAGTCAAATGAGGGGGCTATCCCAATGAAGCTTTCATCCAAGTTTGGTGAAATTCCATCTAGTAGTTCTCCAGATATCTTGCAGGTAAGCCCTGTATATACATGCACAAGTAGATGGACGGACGGACGGACACCGGACACGGATGAATGCACCCACATACACCAAAACCTAATCAAACTAGAGGTTCCGCTTTGACCCTTGAGTTGCCGCTCCGGCATGAAGCCTATGCTGGTTGTTTTTTGAGCAAAAACATACGTCTCCCCCCAACCTCCCACCTTGCCTTGAATGGGCACATAATTTAAGGGAAAGTGCAATAAAATGAATGTAACAATAAGTATCTTAAACAAAGCTGCGTATCTAAAAATATTAATTGCAAAGAAGCGATTTTCATTGTATATACATGTACAAGTAGATGAACGGTTGGACGGACACCGGACACGGATGAATGCATGCACACATACACTAAAACCTGATCAAATGCAGGGGCTATCCCAATGAAGCTTCCATCCAAGTTTGGTGAAATTCCATCCAATAGTTCTCAAGATATCTTGCAGACAAAGCCTGTATATACATGTACAAGCAGCTGGACGGACGGACGGACACCGGACGAACGCATGCACACACACCAAAACCTAGTCAAATGAGGGGGCTATCCCAATGAAGCTTCCATCCAAGTTTGGTGAAATTCTGTCTAATAGTTCTCCAGATATCTTGCAGACAAGCCCTGTATATACATGTACAAGTAGATGGACGGACGGACGGACACCGGACATGGAAGAATGCACGCACACACACCAAAACCTAATCAAATGAGGGGGCTATCCCACTGTAGCTTCCATCCAAGTGGAGTGAGATTCCGTCCAGTAGTTCTCAAGATATCTTGCAGACAAGGCCTGTACATACATGTACAAGTAGATGGACGGACGGACGGACACCGGACATGGATGAATGCACGCACATACACCAAAACCTAATCAAATGAGGGGGCTATCCCAGTGAAGCTTTCATCCAAGTTTGGTGAAATTCTGTCCAGTAGTTCTCCAGATATCTTGCAGACAAGCCCTGTATATACATGTACAAGTAGATGGACGGACGGACGGACACCGGACATGAACGAATGCACGCACACACACCAAAACATAATCAAATGAGGGGGGCTATCCCACTGAAGCTTCCATCCAAGTGTGGTGAAATTCCGTCCAGTAGTTCTCAAGATATCTTGCAGACAAGGCCTGTATATACATGTACAAGTAGATGGAAAGACGGACAGACACCGGACACGGATGAACGCATGCACACAAACCAAAACCTAATCAAATGAGGGGGCTATCCCAATGAAGCTTTCATCCAAGTTTGGTGAAATTCCATCTAGTAGTTCTCCAGATATCTTGCAGGTAAGCCCTGTATATACATGTACAAGTAGATGGACGGACGGACGGACACCGGACACGGATGAATGCACCCACATACACCAAAACCTAATCAAATGAGGGGGCTATCCCAATGAAGCTTCCATCCAAGTTTGGTGAAATTCTGTCCAGTAGTTCTCCAGATATCTTGCAGACAAGCCCTGTATATACATGTACAAGTAGATGGACGGACGGACGGACACCGGACATGGATGAATGCACGCACACACACCAAAATCTAATCAAATGAGGGGGCTATCCCACTGAAGCTTCCATCCAAGTGGGGTGAAATTCCGTCCAGTAGTTCTCAAGATATCTTGCAGACAAGGCCTGTATATACATGTACAAGTAGATGGACGGACGGACGGACACCGGACACGGATGAATGCACGCACATACACCAAAACCTAATCAAATGAGGGGGCTATCCCAATGAAGCTTCCATCCAAGTTTGGTGAAATTCCATCCAGTAGTTCTCAAGATATCTTGCAGACAAGGCAAGGGGACGGACAGACATCCATCCAGGCAGACAGACATCCATCCATCCAGACAGACAGCACAAACACTAGATGTCTCCCCCCAACATAGTTGGGGGAGACATAATAAATAAATTCTATAATTTGGAAGATTATCTTGGATATGACGTAAATTTGCAAAAGTAACACAGCTACACTTTAATAAATAAATTCTTCACCAAATTTAAAAAGCTGTGAGTTGTCTCCATGGATATATTAGTTATATGTAAGAGGAGATACCACTTTTCAACGTGACTGGACATGTTAGCAAATGGAACAATGCCAGTGGCTGACCACTTGCAGTCCCCATTATTGCCACTATTGGAAACTTGTAATTTCACGTCACTTCGTCTTACATGACCGATATGTCGAATTCTGAAATCAGCATGTTTTTCATCGGTAGTATGACCTTTTCCAAGCTTCAGTCAGAACAGGACCAGTGACCATGCTATTAATACCTTCTTGTTTCGACTCATTTTGTTGTTGAACATTCGTTGGGCTTTTCACAGAGCTAGTGTAAAGAGTATACTCACCAGCCAATCAAATCATTTGTATACAAAGTGGGTCACTTCAAGGTGAAAATAGATGGGCAATATCATAGTGAAGGGCTACAGAGAATACTCACCAACCAATCACGTCGCTTGAATACAAAGTAGGTCACTTCCAGGTGAAAATAGATGGGAAGTAATAGAGGTGGTCCAACTGGAATAAAAACAACATAGAACGTACAGTGGATGAGCAAACAGTGTACAGCCAGAGTTCATTACAAAAAATATGAAAAGGGTGATCGGAGTGAGTGTGAGTGAATAGAATTTAACGTCGCTTTCAACAATATTTCAGCTATATCGCGATGAACCAACTGAGCACCACCCAGCCAAGTTGCGTTCCTGCTACTTCAAAGAAGAAATCTTTGAAGCAGCATGGAACCAGACACCCTCCATATCCACCCTATAAAACACGGAGGACAGCGCACAAGACACCATGGACACAGACAGGACGCTTACATGGTGCAATAAAGACAAGTGATATTACAGTGCTATACATCACATTATCAAGTTCCTGTTGCTTCTCAGCAAAATGCATGAATGGAAAGGGGTGATCGGAGAACTCAAATGCCTCTGCCTGCAGAATAAGTGAATGTACATGTGGCATAGCTGAATTATGGCCGAGTTTTAATGTTTTTGTTCAGCTCATTTGCGGGTATAACTAAAGAGCATCATAATTTGTTGTTGAAATATAGATGGAACAAATCGGTGAAGACCAACTCATGGTAATTCCTGGAAGAAATTACATTCAGCTTTATTTAGCACAGGGTCTACATATCACACCGGAGCAAAATTAAATATTTCATCTCATAAATAGGACATGCACATCTTCAAACCATGTTAAACATATCTGCTAAGTTTCAAAAGCATCCAATGAAAATTGGGAGACTACTTCATTACATCAGAACGTGGTCTATATACTGGAATAGATGCAGAAAATCGGCAAAGAACAAAACGTCATAAATACATCAGGTCATGTATGACAAAAATTAATATTTCACCCCATAAATAAAACTTGCACATCTTCAAACCATGTTAAAATGTTTACACAGTTTCAGAAGCTTCTGATGAAAACTGGGGGAATAGTTGATTGCACAAGGAAAGTGTGACAGACAGACATCCGAATGGACAGGCTAAATGCTATAAATGCCTCCCAGCATACTGTGTATGTGAAGGCATAAAAATTGACATGAAATATGCACTGAATGCATCGGTTCTGTAATATCCCCCTCGGCCATGCTTGACAACATCTTTGCCAATTTTGGAAAAAGAAACAAGGCATTATCGAGAAAAAAACAGACATGACAGAGCTCTCCTAACACAGGACCTAGTCCACTGTATGGCAAGTTTTCAGGTTAATTGGGTTCCTAAAAGATGGATGCCAAAGATATAACATTATTGTAGCAAAATACTACAGAGTTGTCTTCCCTGATTTCAGTCTAACTTTCCCATTATTCACAAACAGATTCTGAACATTTATTCTCTGACAGCTCAGTTAAAAAAATATATACACCAATCTGAAAGTGCAGACACAAAAAATGATGGATCAGGGGGTCACTAAAAATAGGTGGATGTCCTGGAAATTCCTGGAAAATACTAAATTAAGCACTTTTTCTGAGTTATTTTAAATTCCAGAAATTTCCAGGAGGCGTGTGAACCCTTAGCGATGTTGCCAGCTAGATACCGTGATTCACTGATGTGAGAGGATGGCGACAGACTGTTATACTCACGAAAGAAGAAGTATCGATGTTGCCAGTTATATGGCATGATTCCCCGCTGCTTTCTGCCCCACTCTTGCGGCATGAAGTCACCCAGGAGAAATACGTAGGCGAGCTCGACGTCGGGATCTTTACGAAGGATATTTGGTTTGGCATGATGTTGGTAGTGCCTAAAGTTCCACCAATGAGACGAGGCTCCCTGTGTATACAATAGTGATGCTGTTAAATTCTTATCATAGCAGATCAATCGTCTAATTTTCACTCCCTGTTGGGTGATCACTATAGACTACAGGATCATCATATTCACAATAATGTTTCTTTTTGAGTCAAATATCTCATCAGCTAGACCTAGTAGGGCTCTCCCCGCTAAAGGAGGAGAGCCCTAGTGTTATATCATTTAGGAAGACACGTTTGACCAGAAATGTAGCGCACAATACAGCACGGCAGACGAATCGACCAACCGGATGTCGTCAGACATACCTTAAATACTTGGGAAGGAGAATGTTATGCTTACAACCACGATCATCTCAACGTACTCCTTTCTGGGGTCTTTTCTCTCGCACCTGTTCTGTTTTCTCCTCGACTCAGTTTGAACTTTTCTAAGTTGGTCGGATGCGCATGCTTTAACTAAAAGGAAGACTGCGATGGTGACATCATCACCATGGTTTTATCCAAAAATGTCTCTACAAGTGCAAACGATCTGGACCCTATCGTTGTACAAACGGTAGAGATCATTTGCACTGGTAGAGATGTGTTTGGATGAAACCGTGATGATGATGTCATCATCGCAATCTTCCGGTTAGGTAACGCATGCGCGTGCGACCAACTGAGAAAGTTTAAACGGTGTGGGTCGAGGAGAAAACAGAGCAGGTGCGAGAGAAAAGACCCCAGAAAGGAGTACCTTGAGATGATCATGGTTGTAAGCATAACATTCTCCTTCCCAAGTATTTAAGGTATGTCTGACGACATCAGGTTGGTCGATTCGTCTGCCGTGCTATATTGTGCGCTACATTTTCTGGTCAAACGTGTCCTCCTAAATGATATAACACTAGGGCTCTCCTCCTTTAGCAGGGAGAGCCCTACTAGGCCTACTCGTCAGCCATCCAATTATTGACTGAGCTCAGCATTGCTTAATGTCAGTGTTCTGATGAGAACTGGTGTGTGTACAAACAGAAGTTCCCGACCAGTGTCCAGAGCGGTATAGTACTATAACGGAGACGACATGTACATCTTCACCATAGTGGTGCCATAGCGAGTGAGTGAGTGAATATGATTCAGCATCGCTTTCAACTATATTTCAGTCATATCACGTTGGGTCCTATTCCTTTTCACACCTGGGAACCACACAGGTGCCTCAGTCGCCTCTTATGACAAGCTGAGGAGCTGAGGTTTATTCTTACCATGACCTGCGGTGTGCACAACAACATCCCAGGTCAATCCCCGGAAGCCCCAGGTGGCAGTGCCATAGCGATATTGGAGTGGACTTAGCCCCATGGTCATGGCTCCCACAGTTGTGGTTGTGTGTGCACTCTGGTAGCACTACGGTACCGTGAAGACGTAGACCATACCACTCTGGACAATCATCTTTTCAGAAGTGGGGAACTTACTTACATCGGTAATTAAGTATAGGTGTACATATGTTAAATTAATTGTTCACTTCTCTTGCGGATGACCCTTGCTGGCATAAATCAAGATGATACTAGATGGAGTTATTTAACTCTCTTCTTATTTATGTTGGCAGAGGCAAAAATTAAAAAACAATGTTTGATTATTGCTATATAACACAAACCTTAATATATGCTATACTCATTAGAAGTATTTACTGAGATAGGTAGATACTTACAATTGTGAGCACGTCTGAATAATTATATGTACTGACCTTTAAAAACCCAACAACAAAATGATGAAAGATGTGATTAACCCTTGAGCTCTTGAAGACGGACAGATGACCAAAATCATGTTGTAACCAACCAGCTTGAGCCTGGAAACACAAATATTCATAAACTAGGTCAATATTAACATACAGGAAGTAGGTCAACAAATATATATATATGAAGGTCAATATTGCACTGGAAGTAGGTCAATATCAACCTCCGGAGGGGAAAAGTAGGTCAACACAACATAAACCTCTGGAAGTAGGTCAATATAAATGTAGATGTATATGATCCAAGTAGAACTAATCTAAAAAGTCAATTATGTCAGCATAAGTCAATATGTGAAGTATGTCTACAGATCCATATAAACCTCTGAAAAGTACATGTAGGTCAACAAATGTATGTTGGTCAGCATGATCTATGTTAAGTAGGTCGATATATACCTCTGAGCCGTAAGTAAACACAAATATGTGATGTGGGTCACTAAAGACAAGGGAAGTAGGTCAGTACAAAGAAGTAGGTCAGCACAAACAAGTGAAGTAGGTCACCAGACATGGGAAGTAGATCAGTACAGAGTAGAGTAGTTCAGCAAAAACATGTGAAGTAGGTCACCACAGATAATGGAAGTAGGTCAGTACGGAGAGAAGGTCAGCACAAACAAGGGGAGTAGGTCAACAAAAACAAGGGAATCAAGTCAGCACAAACAGCAGGGAGTAGGTCAGCACAAACAAGGGAGTAGGTCAGCACAAACAATGGGAGTTGGTCAGTACACACAAGAGGAGTAGGTCAGTCCAAACATGGGAGTAGGTCGGCATAAGCAAGTGAAGTAGGTCAGTACTATAAACAAGGGGAGTAGGTCAGCAAAAACAAGGGAATCAAGTCAGCACAAACAGCAGGGAGTAGGTCAGCACAAACAAGGGAGTAGGTCAGCACAAACAATGGGAGTTGGTCAGTACACACAAGAGGAGTAGGTCAGTCCAAACATGGGAGTAGGTCGGCATAAGCAAGGGAAGTAGGTCAGTACTATAAACAAGGGGAGTAGGTCAGCAAAAACAAGGGAATCAAGTCAGCACAAACAGCAGGGAGTAGGTCAGCACAAACAAGGGAGTAGGTCAGCACAAACAATGGGAGTTGGTCAGTACACACAAGAGGAGTAGGTCAGTCCAAACATGGGAGTAGGTCGGCATAAGCAAGTGAAGTAGGTCAGTACTATAAACAAGGGGAGTAGGTCAGCAAAAACAAGGGAATCAAGTCAGCACAAACAGCAGGGAGTAGGTCAGTACAAACAAGGGGAGTGGGTCAGCACAAATAAGGGGAGTAGGTCAGTCCAAACATGGGGAGTAGGTAAATAAAATTAAAAAAATAATACAAAAGTATTATTCGTACAACTGTTCCAGGTCAAGTCCAATAAAAATACGTATTCACCTGTGCTGTGGCTAATAATAGACCCGCTGTAACCCATGGCAACCAGCCACTCCCACAATACCAAAGAATCAGAACTGCAAGGACTTCGAAGGCAATGATCGATGCCAGGTGACAGAATGAAAAGAACAGGTTACAATCCAATAATCTCATATCCTCCACCGTCCTCCTCAGCTGTCTGTAATCTCTTGTCACATCATCCTGAGCAAATATGAGCAGATCATCAAATACAACTACTATAATTAGATAGCAATACCCACAATTATAATATCAGAATAATTGTATGTTGCTTCATGCTTTTTCGCACAAACAATTATATCGTCATATTGTGATGAATGTTCACTTCGTTAGGAGCGTTCATATTTTCATCACACCTCTGACCATGTGTGACGTTCGACTGTGATTTAATACATGTAGATTTCACAGTTTCGCAGTGACAGTAACGCTATGATGAATGTTCTGATAATTTAATCAGTGAAAATACAATTAAATGTATCTAGAATGAAATACATGTACTGCAGTGATCAATTTTTTTTTCAACAAAGTCGTCACCAACAAGCGAACATCAGCTCTCCTGGAATAGGACTACATGTATGTGAGTGATCAGTCTTCTTGAATCAATCGTCTTCCTGATGTCTAATGTAACTATTCTGGATTGCTATTTTGAGAAGAATACATAGACAGGACATATACTGCATCACTAAATGAGATCAGATCCTAATGGAGCCAGGGTCGTGGGTTCGAATCCTGCTGACGACCAATTTATTCTTTCTCTCTCAAAAATCATTTCATATGTATATATGCTCAGTGGTGGGCTATATCTGCCATACCAAATATCATTTCTTCATTATAAAGACAGTTGCACACATTGCAACACCGAGAGAGAAGGTTGGTCATCACAGGGACAATCCGTGGTTGTCATACCTATGGGCCATCATAGCTCAGTAGGTAGGGCATTGGCGCAATAAGCCGGGGTCGTGGGTTCAAATCCAGCTGACGTCCAATTTAATCTTACTATCTCAAACATCATTTCATATGTATATGCTCAGTGGTGGGCTATACTCCATCATTTCTTAATAATGGAGATGTTATGGGACAATAATTTCAGGTAAACTGTAACATGGGGGCCAGATTAAAATTTTGAGAGCAAATCAATACTTGAGAAACATAATGCATGTACATATAACAAAAAAATGATAAAAATAAACAAGAGTGATATTTGGGGTATCAAAACTATTCTCAAGGAAACCTGCATCATGGGTTACCCATATTTAGCGCATGTTAAAATGAGGGTTTTGAGTAACCCATTCAGGCTCCTTCAAGCATGTCAAGTCAAGTTTGTGTAACCTTTGGGCAGCCGCGTTCAGTCATTTCCATAACATCCCGAGAAGACTTACCTCATCCGAGTCTAATACTTCTCCAAGGAGTAAAGGCTGGAGGAATTTACGCACATAGTCTTTGTTATTGTGGAAGGCTACCCAGGCATCCTGCAATAATCAGATACAGATTAACAATATATTATTTAGTATTCATGAAAGAGGTCAGGGCTTTAAATTACCTTACATTGGTCACACCCTCTATTCAGGCAGGGAAACTGAATGCACCCAAATTAGTGAAAATAGTCAAAGTCCCCGAATTCTGGCAAATGAAGGCTTTGAATCAAATATGACACTTAACTGATGAGGAATCTCCGTGAACATAACTGAACATTGATTGTTAATGCAAGAAAAATATTCGAAGAAAATAAACTTGAATGTTTTTTTCTTCGCTCTCCTGAATTTGTCATAACATTAAACATTGTAATGTATCAAGGGGATAATTCCTGAAAGTGAATACTATGTACCATTCCTACATAGACAAGTTTGGATGCATTTCTGCGCATGCCCATTTTCAAAACGAGGTCAATGCTGCGTCACCATGACATTCGTGTCACTATCTTAATTGGCGACGTCACAATGTTACAGAGAACCCTCGCGTTGCAGACTTCCTCCATGACGTCGCCAATTATGATGTTGAAAAGTGACGCTTTGGAACCACACATTCGTTCTCAAAACAAGGTCAAAGCTGCCATGTGTGAAGGACTGATATATAGGAATGGTCAATACATGGCTGGATCAATGTCAACAATACGTTGACCCGACCAGATGTTAGCTCAATCCCACCTGATCCCCTGATTTGTAAAATTGATTGTTCTGGAAAGCTTCATCTTGTTGTATATATTAACGGTTAGAAGCATTTCCAACCACTCATTTAACAACATAGTGGACAAGGACACGATCAAAATTGGGTCAACATAGAAGGTGATAGACTAGAGGTGTGCCCAAAGGGAGTTAATCTAAAGTTTCTGTACATTTTTATATATATTAGAGTCGCTATCGCCCAATTTCCATACAAAGCTACAGCCGTAAGGATCAAATCTTTACCATTATGGGCAGAAAACCTTTTTTGACACTCAGTGTATGTAGCACCCCTGAGTTGCACAAACTTATAAGCATGGACGCAAGTATCGTGGTTTCCTTCATGCACCAACACGACAAAAATCAACAACTGAATGACATTAAACAAGTTCTGAACATGTCAAATATACTTCTCTCCGCATACACAAAACTTTAAGCGTCGGACTCATTCCTGTACATGTATCTCAGCAAGACATGAATAGTTCAAACTCCTTTCACGGACTTCCGATCATGATCAACTTGGAGAAAATGGCCGAGTGCAAGAAAAAGTCCACTGTGCATGATTGGTTGGTTGTTTGAATTTTAACGTCACACCTAACCTTATTGGTCACACGGCGACGATGACCCAAACAAACATACCCTAACAAAACCCCAATCCTAACAAAAACTCAACCAAAACTACAAAAAAAAAAAAAAAATGAATTTCGAATTTTGAAAATTAGGCTCTACAGACACTGATCACAATGGATCCTCAGAGAGCCCAATCTGTTTGGTACTTTAATCTACCTCCTGTGCCACACATACATGGTATGGTAAACCATGCTGCCCTAAGCTGGAGGGCCCACTGTGCATGAATCGCTTCTCTAAACGTAAATCATATGGGTGAGGCCTAAACGCACATGTTCATCATCCATGTGCTTCATCGGTTGTAACCACTCGATGCGTTGTTCTTTACGACGTATCGTAAAGCGTCTATTTTATTTATGTTTAGAAGTGGCTCATGCACATTGCCATTGGGTGAGTGAGTGAAATTATATGATTTAACATCGCTTTCAACACTATTTCAGTCATATGATATTACGAGGTTTGGTTCCTATTTCTTTTCACACCCGGGAACCGAACCCCACCGGTGACCTAGTTAGTCACCTCTTACAACAAACTCTCGGAGGTGCCGAGGTCTATTCTTATCATGACCTGGAGTGTGCACAACAACACCCTGGGTCAATTCCCGGGAGCCCCACATGCGCATTGAACTCTTTCTTGCACTTGGCCATTTTCTTCAAGTTGATTGGTATCAGAAGACAGTGACACGAGCTGGAGCTACTTATGTCTAGCTGCGATACAGGAATGGGGTATTGGTCATTCCTACCCAAGCCACTTTGTACCCAGTCCGTTTCATACCCAAACCTTTTCATACCCAGACTTAGACCATTTCGTACCCAAACATTTTCGTACCATACCGGTATACTATAAAACAGATTCAGACGCAAGTGTATTCATATTAAACATTGTTAACAGGGTAATTGAAAAAAATATATATTATATTTACTGTTTTACAACTAGAAATACTTTGTTTATCTGACCGATACTACGGAAGAGTGAACGGTGTTCACCCCGGTCTTCACGGGCATCCACACGTACCGCACTCAGATGTAAAATTTGTAAGCTGATTAGAAAACAATGAACAGATCAATCAGATCAAAAATATCACAAAGTTCTGAATTATTATTATCTTTTTCTTAGACTGTTGATTGTAAAATTTCACAAACAAATGTATAAATATTTCACAAGCAAACATATTTATAGAAACAGCAGATAACATTATGAGGTGAACAAAATATCACAAAGAGACGAAAGACCATTTCATAATACTTTATTTCACAAGTTATTAAAATACAGTCATGCATATTCTCCGAGCATAGATCGTTTCAGGGGTGCCATATAAGTGTATCTCGATTTTGGGTGGCCCCTGAAAATTTATCTACAGTTGCTACTAATACATGCTGCAGGTGCAGCCTTCCTTCCTTCACAGCTAGTGTACCAAGCTAAGAAATACTATTTTACCACTGGAAAATTATAAATTGAGCTAGTTTATAAACATAATGCAATTAACAATAATTATCAAGAATCTGCAGGGTATGTGGGCCTAGCCGTCGGACTACGTACGAGAAAACGGTAATAATATACATATATACACTCAAAATATTTCAAACGAAATCCAACTCTCAGTTCTTCATTTCTTATGTTAAAAAAAATATCGACTATGTCCTCTTTGATCGACAATGCGACCCCAAAAATCGGCAATATTCTCAATGACATTATGCCCATTTAGTGGTGTTGAATTTAGGGGAGTATGGCTAAGCATCGTGAATAGCAGCGGGTAAATCATCCCTATTGTAATGAACAAGTACCGGCAGGCGATAAACAGGATTAAAGGAAAAGGATTACGGTACTTCGTCAATTGCCTGATTGCCTAGCAGTATTTTTTTTTATACGAACTGTTGAGTATTTTTTCAAAAGTTTTAACACTCATTCAACAAAAACTATCTTATTGTTTTAAACACATTTGTAAAATAACATACAAAACAAATACTCTAAATCAATCCATTAAGAACAGAAGGAGAAGGGAAATGAAGCAAGTTTTTCTTGTGTCCTTTCCCACCTACAGAGGGCACTGCGGCTGTCGATATGCCATGTGGAGTCATCATAACCACCGTCCGACGACTCGACTGAGTCAGTAGTTTCTGTAAGTTATTATGTGTCTTCTGCTATCTAATATTTCTTTACTATTCTTCTACAAGTTACGCATAATTTCAAGAAGACATTCAGCCGTCTGCTAATGTAGACAAATGATATAAGCTCATCGGTATAAGATAATACGTTTGGGTATGAAACGGTCTGGGCGGATCTACGGGCTGAAGACGGTGGGGGGTCCCCCCCATGAAACCTCCAAAAAGCCTCCCTTTGTTGGAGGGATCAGCGAACCCTGGGATTCCACGTAGAAATACGGTCTTGAAATGATATGTAAATTAAATGAATGTGGATTATGTAATTTGAGTATCTATATGTGTATTAATCAGACCATATATTCATGTAGTTTGTGAGTGTACTATTTAAGTTGGAGTTTCAATATGTATCTAAAATCAGATATTATCGCCGCGAGCGCACCACGTGTAGTGGTGAGTTATAGGCCTGTTTTGTTTGTGTACGTTAAATCAGGAAGTCAAATGGAGTCAGGCATATTCTTCAATATCAATGCGTGTTCATGCGAAACAAATGTGAAAATAGAACCATAAATCTACATACATTGAGTTCATATTATTTATTTCCAGTAGGTTTGCCGGGTGGTTTTGGAAAAATGGAAAAAATGCGAAATAAACGGGTTATATGTCTGAACTAATGTCCTGTGTGGAATATAGAAGGGTCATTTCATATACTCACCTATTCTTCTTCTTTACAGACCATTGCTTACAGCCGGATGGAGAGCGATTTGCATAGCCCTCGCTCCACTAAGAAATTCAGGCAATATGGCGTCAGTCAACCGTGACCAAACTCATCAGACAGACTCCTCACAGCTGAGCTCTATCTCTGCCCCACTGAATAAATGGTCGTTATTACAGTCCGTAATACGATGAAATGGACTGGTGATAGCAGTACAAACGGAGAGGATTCAACCGAGTGGGAACTTCCATCGAAGCAGCAAGACAATTAATGCAAATGTTATTACTCACCCAGATAAAACATGGGTATATTGATTATTAAAGATTTACAATACAGTACAATAGTCTTCCACCAACTTCTTTCTTCCTGTTGTTATGAAAGGAACATTTAGGCCTACGTTTTTAAAGTTTACAAACCCATTTCTATTGAAAAATGTAATATTTGACCATCTTCGTCAATTTATCGATATATTTTGTGCTCGTCCGACACGAGCACCCCATGCCCATGGCCAACATTATTATTGCCATGTGGTCATCCGAAATTCCTATTTTTTCTCAATTTCTATTTTTTTTTCTCTCTTTTGCTATAACTGCAGTATTATATCAACAATTCTGTAGTGGAATTTCTGTCTCCATTTATCCATTGTCCTTGGTACGAACAGATAAATTTGTGGATGACAATAGTAATTGGACAGTCCAATTTCTACATCAATCCGACCGCAACTGAGAGAGTGAAAACAAAATTTCATTAACGTCATTGTCATTTTATTAATACATTCAGATTCCTAAATCTAAATTGTCGAATTATTTATACCTTCCAAATTGGATTATACCAACAATGCAATGATATTCCGTGAATGTCAATTCCTCCTCGTCGATTTCGGCCCTCTTACCTAATCAAATGACACCGTGTGGTTTATGTTGTTCTATTGTGCAAGCCTCCCATTTAAATGCCATGCCATTTCTGTAGCGTACATTAAAAGAAGTACGGTACTGGGGCATTGTCTATGTCAGATCATCACATACCGGTAACGATGATAACCACCTGTACCACTGCATACAACTGTGATTAATACAGAGACTATTACAGTGAATCAGTTTTGAAACCGGGAAAATATAGCATATTGGCACATAAATTCAAAAATAGCATTTCCATTAATAACATTTTAAATTTCAGTTATATTACTTCTTCATTAGCTTTACTTTCATTCTTCTATACGACCATATAATTAACATGGTTAAATTTACGCTAAAGTTCGCCTGAAGTATAAGCACGCGATGAGAATCTCGGAATTCGTATATGTCGCGAGTACAACACCAAAATTACGGATAATCTCAACATTGTGGTTTCATAGACTTCCAAAGCCCCGCATTTGATTGTGTTCATTCACTGGCACAATAATACATCAGATATCAAGAAGGGCGTTTATACGACATGATAAACTAGTATAAGTTGATGATGTTCAAGTCTTTAAAACTGCAGGATAAAAGGATGAATATCGGTGATGAGTCTAAAATTGCGCAATAGGGATCAATGGCGATTAAAATGTAAAACAATATAGCAAGTGTTCCATGAAAAGTGCGATGGAATACTTGACATGTCGATGAGAGTACCGGTTCTGCAGCCTGTTTACACAATCTTCAGTCTATGAAGACGGATGATGGTGTTCAAAGAGAAGAAGTTTTTACCATCAAATATTGACGATAATAGTGGTCATGTATGTTGAAGATAATGTACTGTAGCCCATGTACCTGACAAGAGAATACAGAACATTTAATCTAAAAGATGGAGGGTAATATTGCCAATGTACCAATACAGAAATAGGTATAAAATTACGAATATTGTAAGCAATACAATACCATAAAGTCCGGTTGGGATGACCAAATTACTAACAAACACTAAATACACATCAGTCCACCAATATTGGCCTGCCGTTATAATATTGATATAAACCAATTGCTCTTCCAGTAGTGGTACACCTTTCTATGTACAAGTTCCTCAAAATGTTGTGGTCGGGCATTGTATGTACACCTTGTTCCACCATTATTGATCATGCATTGTGTGTACGGAATGATCCACCATTTTCGGTTCTGCGTTATATGTACAAATCGGCCTACCATTATTGATACTGCAGTATATGGATAATGGCCTACCATTATTGGTGACACTGGGCATGACCAGTATTGTGCAAGTACCTGCACGTACAAGTGCTAACCAGCAGAGAGTGTTCAATCTTCCATTAACGACGATGAATAACAGACATTAACTTAGGTGAATTATTACCACAAGGAGTACGAATATGGAATATAGGGTTTCCCCAAGAATCAACATCTGAAGAATAACACATCATCTGAAGTACCACAGAATAGCATGGACAATTGAAAAAAGGTCTGACCACTTATGACCACTCACAGTTATGGATTGCTGGGCTATTAACTTGTTTTTGTTGAAATTCTTAGAATTATGCTCGTCGCAATATAGCTGATTCACTCAATTGAGATGGAAAGTGATACTAAGAATGAAAAAGTGACAAACATAAACATATGTTGAAGGCCTACTGAGTGGTTGAACACAATTCCAAGACTGAGTA
>JAVTVY010040693.1:0-17561 GCA_036873755.1 Hanleya hanleyi | reverse complement strand
AAAATGACATATACTTCTCTTTGATCGCAGTTGTGTGGCACTGAGAAACCTCAATTAGCAAGAAGTTCTAGCAAATCTCCAGAGTAAATTCGTCATAGTCCCAGCAGACAAAGCTCCAAATCATATAATATTCATATGTAAATATTACTGTTACCAGGTGCTGGTTAAAGAATTGAGTGTAAACATACCATCATCAAATAGGTCTACTTACTCCAAAGCGGCATTTATTCTGGAAGATTTATTTAACAATCACAAAACGTTTCTCAGAGAAAGAGGTATTTGTCTTCCAACCAATCATAACGACATACCAAAAGTATACTGGACTCCCAAAATGCATAAATCACCATACAAAGCTAGATTCATAGCTGGTTCTAGAAGCTGCACCGCCAAGCTTCTTTCAACCCTGTTGACGAGGGCCCTTCAGGAGGTAAAAGCATTTTGGAAAAGGTATTTCGCCACTGTTTCTAAAAACTCTGGCGTTGAATGTATGTGGATATTAAAAACTCAAATTCTCTTACGGAAGAACTCGATGCTGAAGGTCACATACCGTACAGATATGTATCCACTTGGGATTTCTCGACTCTCTATACTACAATCCCTCATGAGAACCTTACTGACCGTCTAAGTTCATTAAGAGTATCTGTGTTCAAGAAAACTGATCGTGGATATATTAATGTCAGAAGCCATAAAGCATTCTTTAGCTCTGCTACATACAAGAGATATCATTCATGGGATGTTTCTTTGTTTATAGAGTTGCTTGAATTTCCCATTAAAATATCTATGTGAAATTTGGCAACACAATATATCAACAGCATATAGGTATTCTAATGCGTACTAATTGTGCTGACCTATATTTGTTCTCTTATGAATATGACTGTATGCATGCGCTTTCAAAAATCGATCAATTCAAAGTCCGTTCCTTCTCATTCACCAAACGCTATATAGATGATCTTCTCGCTGTGAATAATTGCTATATAAATGACACAGTAAAGGATATATATCCACCTGGATTTGAAGGAAACTATAGATAGCCCTACCGGCACATGATATTTAGACCGTTATCTCTGTAAAAATGAAGCGGGCCTTCTCTCTCGTCGACTTTATGACAAAAGAGATGATTACAATTTCGACATCGTAAACTATCCCTTTCTGAACAGTAATATTCCAGTGGGACCTCCATATGGCGTATACATATCTCGCCTAGTAGCATTTGCTAGATCCTGTGTTAAATGTGACGATTTTAATCAACGTCACCAAACATTGTTGCAGAAACTTGCTGCATTGTTGCTATACCACCAAGCGCCTCCACTCAAAGTTTCTCAAATCTGGCGATACATATCGCATGCTGATAGCAAAATACGAGCGTAGCGTGCAAGATCTATGGCGTTATGTTTCATAACTTTTGTCTAATTTCGCTTAACCCGGGGCTAGGGGCCGTATGAACCCATGTACTTCAAGATCCTCATGGTGCTCATATGGACAGTCACAATCAAAGCGTGGCTGAGATACATCATTAGATGACGACTTTACAACGAATATCATATGGATTAAGAATACTGATTAGCGATACGGATTTGATATTTTTGGAACATCATGATGTCTTGCGGACATCATTGAAAACTGTTGACCGTTTCTCTCTTGCAGGAAACTAGCCTATGTTTACGCATACTGTCATTGTCTTTTTGAGTTTGGTGCTAATACTGCTATATGGAATATGGAATAGGTCTTTGGATTATGGACGCGGATATTCTTTAATGGACGACGGCTGAATTATGAATGACGGACCAGACGCTTGTAATGCACTGTTACCTTAACCTATAATGATCTTTGTCGATTCAGTAGCGTATCACTAGGAAGCTATAAACCACTGTACTACTCGAATACCGTGGTGATAATTATTATTATTATTAAATACCATAATTATTACCCTTTGAGGTGGGTATGAACCAGTCTTAATACAGTAATATCCTATATCACGCTCCCCAACTCTATAACTGTATATGACGCTATAGGATCATTCAGCGACCCTACCTCAGGAATATTTAATAGCTTTAGGACACGCGGTATCTATGTGTCTGCACTTATGCTTCGGGGGAGGGGAGAAGATGACCTCCTTCAGTTTTCCCAACAGTTGGAGTTCAGAGAGCAGTCCATCGATTATGTAAATCTACCCTGTGTTATGGAACAAGTTGACGCTGCACTGTCTGTATGAACTCCTTTGAATTCGTAATAATTCAGACATAGGGAATCCCGCGTAATTATGGTCATTGAGCTTTCCCTACGTTTATTATATTTCCAGAATTTTGAGGATGCGGATTAAAAGAGAAGAAGCAGCGAAATCTGAGAACAGAATATATTGATCTAAAACTCACCAGATCTATTGAATCAGTCAGTATTGTTAAGTATTGTGGATATTCCCAAGCTTATATATAATGTATAGTTGTGTGAGTACAATCAGTCCGGTGTTTTATTATATCCTCATATCCATGTGATATCAGTCTGGTAAAAAAGATGGCGGGCAGAGTGCCGATATTGATGAGCTGCTGCCGAATTATCGGCCCGACACCTGACCTTTGACACAGATATGCGACATCAGCTCTGTGATGTGCTGTCACCACGATTACCATTCTCAATCACCAACGTTCGGTTTGATGTTATGGTGCCTCTCTAATGTCTCGTGCGTGGTGACCAGACATTGTCGGAAGGATTTCTCCAAGAAATTTGTGGAATGAAGTATTCATTACAACATTGTTATATTATGGTTGAATATACAACAATGAATAGCATGAATCCACAGGAACATAGTTTGTTTACGGCAATTAATACCATTAAATGATGCCTACAGTTTGCGGAGTAGTCCCCTGGCTGTGTTGAGTATATTCAAGATGGCTGTGCCCATGCTCGTCTGGGTCCTACTAATCATCTCAACGGGCAACAACGGACCTTCAAATTACCACAACCTATCACAAAATAACAAGTGATCCTAATAATTCACCACAATGCCAAGATAGTAGCCACTCGTAACATAACCATACAATTGTATATGTGGAGTCCATTGTGAATCTTTCGGATCCGTTTTGATATGTTTTGGTTTTGTCGTGGTAATTTGGGGTCCATTGTGGTATGTTGCGAGTCCGTGGTGGTAATTCGAGTGTATGTTGTGTTCAATTGTGGTAATTTGACGGTCCGTTGTGGACTGTTGTGGTAATTTGATGATTGGCTGTGGTCCATGGTGGTAATTGGTTAGACCCGTCGAAAGAAGCTCGTTATGCCATCGATGACGTCAGCCTTCGCGCCTCGCTTCGACGTGAATACACCGATACAAGATGGCCGCCTACCATGAGGAAGATCAGCATCTCAACGAAGATCTGTCTCTGTTTTGTAGAATGCACGATCACATGATTTCTTTGGCAGACGAGAAGAAGAAGAAGGCAAACATGTGAGAATGGCGGAGTCAGAGAGCTCGTAGTCTCATTCACAATCGAGCGAACTCAGTGAAGAACAGTTTTGAAACTGGTAATAATAAAAATGACTTGATTTTGTCGGGAAGTTATATACTTTCATTAGCAGAAATATCGTCAAGCTCTGTAACTTCCTAATATCCATAGATATCATTATGGTTTCTAGGCCACATTCTTGTTAACTTGTAAATCACAAGGTCCTAATTAGGCTTGGCGGTATCATCCTAATTTCCACCATCTGTTATTTTAAATTTCCATAGGATCTCACCAATCGTCTGATTCGGCCATTCAACAACTCCATTCCTAATTTAACGGTGACAATTGAGATAACAACGTTGTAGCTACGCGAAATCAGTTAAAATACTTTATGTATGAATTTCTATAGTGTCTCTTCTTCAGTTTAATCTGATTGAGAATATACCAGTGATCATAGACACCTTGCCAAATTAAAGGCCTTGGACGCCATCGAACCATCGCCGTAAATACTCGGTTGAAGTAGTGAGTGGGGCATTATAGAATGTATGAATATTCAATGGGCTGATGAATTGGCATGAATTCAGGTGACACATCGCATCCTACGTACGCCAAATCGTGTGTCAGGAGGTCATATTGTTGTGCGTAGTGTCATGTAGAGGGTCCTATATTATTGAATGGATGTTCATTTGTCGTCGTCGGTTATACCACATATGTGCAATTCACGTATCACCTAAGCCGCTGTTCGGTGGAGTTCGGTCGTGTAATAATAGGTATGTATTTCATACGAATTAATCGTCGCCTTCTATTAGATTGTGAATCCGTCCTCAAAATGATGACTATATCTAGACTTACTCGTACATATATAGTCCAGTAAAGTACGAAAATCAATAACGTTACCAAGTTTAATAACAAAATGCAAATTTGAATGTTTCGTTACTGAAATCAATAATAATGCTCTGATCGTATTAGTCTTTGCTGTTTTTAATGTTCAATCATTTCCTGGTTGTTCATGTTTACGATTTCTTAATTATAAATCAGTTTTCTATGAGCGGACTCTGCAACATTTCCGCAATGTTTTAGCGATTACCTCTCTATCTTTTTGTTTTGGAGCGAAAAGATGGCCCAAAGCACACCATGTTTATTTCGGCTAAGGAGATAACTCCTATAGTCGAATTCTTTCTTTGTTACTGCTTTTAGTATTTTCTGAAAGCATTTTCAAATCTGTGTTACTGTTTCCAGTAGCAGATTATGGTGTTACTGGAAACAGTAACGTTATTCAAAATTGTGTTTTGTTATTGTTTGTTCGTACTTTACTGGATGGATATATAGTGTAGGTCTTTTCTAATCAAAGTTGTTGAATATTCGAAGTCACCAAAATTCCCACTAACCATTTCTGCACCAATATAATCTTTAGAGTTTACATGGCAGCACTCAAGGACGATTAAAATCCCTGTATAATCCTATAGAGTGTCAGCAAAATGACAAAGTTGATCTCTGATCATGATGCACGTCTGCCCCAATTAGGTTAGGTTATGTTAGGATACACGTCACTACAGGCCCGCAAAACAAGAGATTTGGGTGGGCGGTGATATTAGGGTGAAGTATCGAAATATGGGGTCTCTATATATAACCCCATGCTTTATATAAATTCACTGCCCCATGCTTTATATAAATAGAGACCCCATATTTCGACACTTCGCCCTAATACCACCGCCCACACCCCCCAAAACTCTTGTTTTGCGGGCCTGTGACGTCACTGTGATATCGATCAGCCGTGTCTAAATGGACTTTTCCCTTGTCGCCATCAACCATGTGCAGCAACCATTCGTAGCAACCATTCGTAAAAGTCTTCAATGTAAATGATACCAATGAGTTGAGTTGAGCTGATTTTGAGTTAATTTCACCAATCAAACAAAATAATCTGGATAATTGTTATTTATACATACAGTAATATACAATTTCTAAGTGGACAAGTCACAGTGGAATGGCGGGAAGAAAGTTCAAAAGTAAATCTTTCATAAGAAAGTAGAAAATGTAACGGACGGGGATTTTTAAACGCTACCGGGATTCGATCCGGGGTCCTCTTACTTGCCACATCAGCGCTCTACCGACTGAGCTAAAGGGAAATTCCCGCTAGCTGTGAGCTAGTACAAGCACTGGTGCAAGTGCCTCCCGTTACACTCCTCCCGGCCTAAATCCTCTCCCCCTCCGAAACAACCGAATTTCTCTGGTCCAGAGCCCCACGCTCCATGAACCAGTGGTCACGTCACCAATGTAACGGACGGTGATTTTTAGGCGCTACCGGGATTCGATCCGGGGTCCGATCCGGGGTCCTCTTACTTGCCACATCAGCGCTCTACCGACTGAGCTAAAGGGAAATTCCCGCTAGCTGTGAGCTAGTACAAGCACTGGTGCAAGTGCCTCCCGTTACACTCTTCCCCAACCCTTAGAGTTGGTATGTATAGACTTTCTAACATTGGAATCATCTAAGGGTGGGTATCATCATATACTGGGTGTGACCGATCACTTCACTCGTTACGCCCAAGCCATATACCAACCCGGAACATGACGGCGAAGACTACAGCTGACGCGTTCATCAACGAGTTTGTGATGCATTATGGTCTACCAAAACGGATCCACTCAGATCAAGGTGCGAATTTTGAGGGTAAGTTAATTAAAGAGCTTTGTTCTGTTTTAGGTATCAGCAAGTCGAGGACAACGCCGTACCATCCAATGGGAAACGGCATGACAGAGCGATTTAACCGGACGTTGCTAGGAATGCTGGGCACCCTACAGCCGGAACAGAAGTCCAATTGGAAAACGTTTGTCGCGCCACTGGTCCATGCTTATAATTGCACGAGACACGAGAGCACTGGACAGTCGCCATTCCTGCTAATGTTTGGGTGCGAGCCTCGCTTACCTCTTGATCTTGCTTTTGGTATCGACACTAATGGTTCCTCTCAAACTTCTTTCTCCAGCTATGTTGACGATTTGCGACAGAAGTTACAGCTGGCAGCGGAGGCGGCCACCAAATCCCGACTGAGACAGAAGAAAGTTTATGACGAAAAGGTCCGAGGAGCCACAGTACAGACGGCTGACAGGGTTCTGGTGAAGGTTCTTGCGTTTGAAGGCAAACACAAAATCGCCGATCACTGGGAGAAGGATGTCTATGTCGTCCTACGTCAACCCAATGATGAGATCCCTGTGTTTGAGGTGCAGCGAGAAGATGGTACAGGCCGGAAGAGGACACTCCATAGGAATCATCTGCTTCCGGTGGGTTCGATCTCAGCCGAACAAAGTCCTGCACCACGACCGACACCAAGACCCCGACCGAGAACAAGCGCAGCGACTAGAAACTTTCTCTCTACAGATGACGATGACGACAGTGACGACGATTCCTACATTGCCGTATTGCGTCCACCTGTGCAGCCCGAAACAGACGGCGGTGGGTCTACTTCTGCCGACGACGAGTCTGTTGGTCAGGGTAAGCTGGACGATGGCAGACGTCTCCTGCGGCAAGCCGGTGACGACTGTAGCATTGCGACGGGAGAGGGTGCAACTGGTCCCCGTGGTGACGGCCACACTTCAGGTAGAGAAGAAGATGGTTCCAGTTCATCCCAGCAGCAGCAGATGTACGGTGAGAAGGATGGTACTTCGATCATTTCGAAGTCACCAAGTCAGGTCACAGATCGTCCAGTACCACAGCCCCGTAGGTCGTCCAGGACACGAACACAGCCACATTGGATGACTTCTGGTGAGTATGTTACCCAAATGCAGCCAGATTGGGTGAGTAGGGTAAATGTGTTACAATCCTTGGCATCCACGGAGATATTCGACGGGATGAGGGAAGAGGTATCCAGGGCCATCCTTGATGTCATACTCAAAGAAAAATGATGGGGACATCATTTCTATCCGGGGGGAACTGTGTGGCCGGGATACATTCTATTTTATATTTGTATCGTATTTTGTATTTGGCGCGACAGTTGGATAATTTGGTAGAGAGCCTCGTCTGCCACTGGCGCCAAATGTATGTCTTACTATATCTTGAATGTTTCTTTTAATTAGCCACCCGCGGAGTTTACGCTGCCGGAATCACATTTTCTTGTCATCACATATGTGGTCGCAGCGTGCGGATTCTGTATATATTTGGGCGCTTTTGCGATTACAGATGCACATCTTACTTGGTACTTCTGCCGGACGGTCGCATATTTGGTATGGTATATGTTACGAGTATAATATATGCAGTTTGCCGTATACCAGTTCCTGAGACTTGTGCGAGTTCTTGGCAGGCAGATTTGGTGTAGGCAGCGGCCTATGTACATGGCCTATGTCATTCGGTCAAACTCTTGTCACATTGATAGGGGTTATTGTTATTGAACCGAATAAATCAGCTATATCGGACATCACCCTTGGGTTGGCTATTTACTTCTATGGGCAACCTATTACACAAGATGGCCACCTACCATGAGGAAGATCAGCATCTCAACGAAGATCTGTCTCTGTTTTGTAGAATGCACGATCACATGATTTCTTTGGCAGACGAGGAGAAGAAGAAGGCAAACATGTGAGAATGGCGGAGTCAGAGAGCTCGTAGTCTCATTCACAATCGAGCGAACTCGGTGAAGAACAGTTTTGAAACTGGTAATAATAAAAATGACTTGATTTTGTCGGGAAGTTATATACTTTCATTAGCAGAAATATCGTCAAGCTCTGTAACTTCCTAATATCCATAGATATCATTATGGTTTCTAGGCCACATTCTTGTTAACTTGTAAATCACAAGGTCCTAATTAGGCTTGGCGGTATCATCCTAATTTCCACCATCTGTTATTTTAAATTTCCATAGGATCTCACCAATCGTCTGATTCAGCCATTCAACAATTCCATTCCTAATTTAACGGTGACAATTGAGATAACAACGTTGTAGCTACACGAAATCAGTTAAAATACTTTATGTATGAATTTCTATAGTGTCTCTTCTTCAGTTTAATCTGATTGAGAATATACCAGTGATCATAGACACCTTGACAAATTGAAGGCCTTGGACGCCATCGAACCATCGCCGTAAATACTCGGTTGAAGTAGTGAGTGGGGCATTATAGAATGTATGAATATTCAATGGACTGATGAATTGGCATGAATTCAGGTGACACATCACATCCTACGTACGCCAAATCGTGTGTCAGGAGGTCATATTGTTGTGCGTAGTGTCATGTAGAGGGTCCTATATTATTGAATGGATGTTCATTTGTCGTCGTCGGTTATACCACGTATGTGCAATTTACGTATCATCTAAGCCGCTGTTCGGTGGAGTTCGGTCGTGTAATAATATGTATGTATTTCATACGAATTAATCGTCGCCTTCTATTAGATTGTGAATCCGTCCTCAAAATGATGACTATATCTAGACTTACTCGTACATATATAGTCCAGTAAAGTACGAAAATCAATAACGTTACCAAGTTTAATAACAAAATGCAAATTTGAATGTTTCGTTACTGAAATCAATAATAATGCTCTGATCGTATTAGTCTTCGCTGTTTTTAATGTTCAATCATTTCCTGGTTGTTCATGTTTACGATTTCTTAATTATAAATCAGTTTTCTATGAGCGGACTCTGCAACATTTCCGTAATGTTTTAGCGATTACCTCTCTATCTTTTTATTTTGGAGCGAAAAGATGGCCCAAAGCACACCATGTTTATTTCGGCTAAGGAGATAACTCCTATAGTCGAATTCTTTCTTTGTTACTGCTTTTAGTATTTTCTGAAAGCATTTTCAAATCTGTGTTACTGTTTCCAGTAGCAGATTATGGTGTTACTGCAAACAGTAACGTTATTCAAAATTGTGTTGTTATTGTTTGTTCGTACTTTACTGGATGGATATATAGTGTAGGTCAGTAGTATACAAAGGCTAAATAGGCAAGATAGCGCCTCACTGCGCATGCGCAGAAAAAAAAATGGGGCGGTATTGGGGCGTGTGCGCATGCGTGTGTGTGTGGGTGGTGGGTGCTGGGTACAAGATGGCGGCCTAATGTGTGGGTGGTGGGTGCTGGGTACAAGATGGCGGCCTAATGTGTGGGTGGTGGGTGCTGGGTACAAGATGGCGGCCTACTGTGTGGGTGGTGGGTGCTGGGTACAAGATGGCGGCCTAATGTGTGGGTGGTGGGTGCTGGGTACAAGATGGCGGCCTAATGTGTGGGTGGTGGGTGCTGGGTACAAGATGGCGGCCTAATGTGTGGGTGGTGGGTGCTGGGTACAAGATGGCGGCGTGTGTGTGGGTGGTGGGTGCTGGGTACAAGATGGCGGCATGTGTGTGGGTGGTGGGTGCTGGGTACAAGATGGCGGCAATGTGTGGGTGGTGGGTGCTGGGTACAAGATGGCGGCGTGTGTGTGGGTGGTGGGTGCTGGGTACAAGATGGCGGCAATGTGTGGGTGGTGGGTGCTAGGTACAAGATGGCGGCAATGTGTGGGTGGTGGGTGCTGGGTACAAGATGGCGGCAATGTGTGGGTGGTGGGTGCTGGGTACAAGATGGCGGCAATGTGTGGGTGGTGGGTGCTGGGTACAAGATGGCGGCAATGTGTGGGTGGTGGGTGCTGGGTACAAGATGGCGGCGTGTGTGTGGGTGGTGGGTGCTGGGTACAAGATGGCGGATTGTAGAAAAACGTATAAGAGGAGTCGATTTTAGGGAAAGGGGTGTATTCATTGCAATCTGACTTACCTGACCTGACCTGCCTGCCTGCCTCCCTGCCTGCCTGCCTTCCTGTCTGCCTGCCTGCATTCTGCCTGTATGGAATGCATGTACTGACTTGGTTCTGGTTTTTTTCCATCACGGTTGTGCGCAGGTGTATGACGTCACTTCCGGTCTGCGTGAATCGGGCGTGACCTGGGACTATGGGATGCATGTACTGACTTGGTTCTGGGTATTTGTCATCACGGGGAGGTCACGTGATCAGTTCAAGGTCATATCCAGTATAGAGTGTGTATATTCACTACCATTGACCTTTGACCTCAAAAATTTGCATATCGTCACCTTTGACAGCCAATCAGAAGCGAGTATTTTGACCTCGCCTGCCTGTATGGAATGCATGTACTCACTTGGTTCTGGGGTTTTTCCATCACGGTTGTGCGCAGGTGTATGACGTCACTTCCGGTCTGCGTGAATCGGGCGTGACCTGGGTATGGAATCAGTCCATTAGATGCTCCTTCACCTAAGCTTCACTTTGATACCTCACTCGACCCCATTGGTCCACTAGGGGCTCCCCTAGATGCCAAAACGTCTATTTTCATACCCTTCGGCCGCCGCGCATGCGCAGAATCACCCTAATTCAACCCTACACCCAGTCCAGCAGATGCTCCTTCACCTAAGCTTCAATTTGATACCTCACTCGACCCACTTACCCCCAAACAATTTTTTTTTTTGCTCTTCCACCAATCCTCCCCCCTCCCCCCCGTTACCCCTTTTTTCAAACCCTTTTTGAATTGTAAAAAAAACATAGAAAATGAAAAAGATTTTTTTTGGCTCCATGAATCTTTTTTTCCTTTTTTTTAAAATAAAAAAAAATTTTTTGGCTCTTCCACCAACCTTCCCCCCTCCCCCTCCCCTCCCTCGCCCATTTTTTTCAATATACTGGGTACTGGATCTGTACACACGCTGCATCTTGATTTTTTTTCTTCTTTATGTCGTTCTTTTTGCTGTTTTGAAATCTCAGCTTCCATTACATTCATGTCTCATACCGTTAATCTGTTCGTTGAGGCGTGTTACTTCGGCCCAAGAGCATGGTTGTGGTGTTGTTTGGAAAGTTGAAGTCGTTATAATCGTATTTTGTGAATAAATGGGAACATACTACACGTTATTTATAGTCTAGACGGCTTGTGGGTGGTGGGTGCTGGGTACAAGATGGCGGTGTGTGTGGGTGGTGGGTGTTGGGTACAAGATGGCGGCGTGTGGGTGGTGGGTGCTGGGTTCAAGATGGCGGCCGGTGTCAGTCAGTGCAATATGGTGGTATCTGCTAAAAAAATTTTTTCCATGCACACTGTATAGTGTTGTGTTACCATTGCCCAAAGATAAAAAAATTCCTAGTTTTATTTCGAATCATCAGATTTTAGTGCATAATATTGCTGAAATAATGCCAACAGAAAACTCAGAGTCAATTTAAATATTTATTTGTATTGAGAAAATTACAAGAATTTCGAAGAGAAAAGAGCCGAGATAATGTCTGTCTGTCCTGGAAATCAGCTGATCAGCAATAAATCGACATCTCCGTGACCTTCAACGAGATTTTGACATCAGGTTTTACCCGCTTTTATCACAAATCATTATAAAGAAATTGTCACACCCGGTGAACTCCTGAAACCCACATCCTACCTGAGAGTTTGGTAAGATATTCCATTCATTCGTTACCGTTCCCGTGGAGTAGAATTTCATCCACCAGCTTTCACTGTTGTGGTGCGGGTCGGGGGCGGGAGTTTTGCACTGATGAAAACCAATGTCGTCCTCTCTCACGAAACCAAACACAAAAATTGACAAATTATACGGACTGCCACGATAAGCGAATGTATGCAACAAATAGCGTTCCGTACTGCAGATGTCCGATAAAATCCCTCCAGTCAAGGGGGAGGGGGAGTGTTACAGAATGTTGATTCCACAAAACCTGTTCGGTGGCCTACATCATCGTTCAATCGCTGCTCATAAAGGCTGCGTTCAGCTCACCAGAACTGTATACACTTCGAAATCTGTGAAAGAATATCAATTTTCACGTTTCCTGTCTGATATCACACAAATTTATGCGTCCGCTCGAACACAACACAGCACACTCCCTCGATTACAGTCCACGTGTGACGGGTATACATGCAGGCGATGAAATGATGCAGAGTTTCGTCACATTATTCATCTCAGCGGACACCGAAAGGAAGAAAGTTCCGTTATAAACTGCGACAGAGAATGTTCCCCAGCTCAGAAAACAACACAATGATCAGTGAAATCGTCCTCCGTATGCCTACCCGGGGCGCGGTAAAACAGCAAGAAAATTGTAACAAAATGGCTGCTCAAGGTCAATTTGCCCGGATAATAACGTCGTTCAAACCACAGTCCCATCTATACGCTTTGGTGCAAGGGAGACAACTCGGACTAGACCAATTCCCAGGCGAAGATGATGTCCGCTATATTTGGCCTGTATGGGTATAGGGGTGGTCGGGTTTTTTTATGGCTTTTACTATGAGCTATGAGGTTGATCATGTAGAATACGATGAAAAAAACTATGAAAGTACCGGGTAGGCTTGTATATAGATCCATATAGACCCATATACACTCATATACTGGGATATTAGTATGTATAAATCCATACGGGGTGGACATGTTGGAGTCTAGGTGGAGCACTAGTGGCCCGATTGGGTAGAGTGAGGTCTTATTTTAAAGCTCTCGAGGAAATAAATAAATAAATAAATAAATAAATAAATAAATAATAAAAAAAATAAAAAATCGGCGAGTAGTAGACGAAGGGAAAATTGGAAAGTACTGACCATGCCCCAGAATACTTCATATGCATATCACGGCCTTAAGGCCTATGTAAGATGTAATCTACTTCACAGTTTAGTAGTATAAAAAGCGCAAGTCCTATTGACCTTGCCCCTTCCAAAGAAATAAAATCGGCTCTATTTTACAGGAGTATATACGCAGGTCACGTGGGTTGTCACGTCACTTCCGGGTTTTCACTAAACACTACCTCCAAACATAGAAGAGTTCCAATTTTTTCCCTTAGACGTCCGTATGTTCATCCTCCAAACCCACAAGAGTTCCAATGTTCAACCGCCGGGGTGTTTTCCCGCCCCAGCGCCCCGCAGCGCGCGCGCGCGCGCGTCATCCCGCGTCATCCCGGCAGTGCGCGCGCGCGGACGCGGGTCAAAAGGTCAAAGGGTCACCTCCAGGTCAGACGGTCCAATGTCCAATGAGACAATGTTGCGGCATCGCTATAGTCAGAGCTTGAGCACAAAAAAAGGGGATTCTAGATGAACCTGGGAAAGATGGGCAGTTCCATTTGGACCAATCAGCGGTCGAGAAAAAGAGCCAATCAGCGGTCGAGAAAAAGAACCAATCAGCGATCGAACAATCAGCCAATCGAATTGGGGTATTCACGGTGTGCTTTCGCTGACGTCCGCGCCTACATCTGGGTTCTTGTACACCCGGGTAATGTTTTTCTGGACATGGATGGGTTACCTTTGGCTCCATTCTAGGCCACTGATTGGCTAATACGGTGTTCACAGCCACTTTCATGCATTATGCTCATAGAACTTATAGTCATAATCTATACGTGTTGGACGAGTCTCTTCACTCACCGTATACACGTACCTCAATGAAATGCCCGCTCCAAACCTAGACCAAAGACACGTACTTGGTCTGTAGGCTGATTTCATTGGCTCTCTATTTTTTACTATAGTGCTCTTGCATTCTAACCTTGATGGGTTACCTAGAACTTATAGTCATCAACATAATCTATACGTGTTGGACGAGTCTCTTCACTCACCGTATACACGTACCTCAATGAAATGCCCGCTCCAAACCTAGACCAAAAACACGTACTTGGTCTGTAGGCTGATTTCATTGGCTCTCTATTTTTTACTATAGTGCTCTTGCATTCTAAACTTGATGGGTTACATTTTGGCCCCATCCTACACCACTGATTTCAGTTTGACTGAATCTCCACATTGGGCATTTATGCATTATGAATAAAACACACAAGACAGGGTTTTTTGGTGAGATCTCATTTTTTTATTCAGTGAACAACAACAACGTGAGAACAACCACGTGAAAACTGAAGCCCAGAACAAGGGGCTTGTAATTAACTGAAGCCCAGAACAAGGGGCTTGTACATTGAAGCCCAGAACAAGGGGCTTGTACATTGAAGCCCAGAACAAGGGGCTTGTCATTAACTTAAGCCCAGAACGGGGCTTGTACATTGAAATGATGGGCGGCCCAGTCATAGACGAGTACATCGCGGTCCTCGGCCTGGGGGTACTCGTCAAACATCTGTACGATGGTAGATAAGGGTCTTCCCCGGCATCGATGGTACAGGTAAAACAAGCAATATTATCCGCACACGCCACTGGTCAGGCTTTGCAACGTTTGACTGTTCCAACACCACGTCTCTGTGCCTTGATCCATGAAGTCTGTTAAATCGGGATGGAGGGGTGGCAGGCCGTACGGGTCAAAGTATTCGCCCTGCTGTTCTGTCAAGTACACGGCCACCCAGTGTTCACCGGGTCGCTCCATCGGGTCCGTGTTGAGAACGTAAGCAGCAGGATACACACGGTCTAATGGAAACACATCTCGGGCGAACACCCCTTGAAAGGCCCTACGTGTCTCTGGGTCATTCTCCAGCACGGTGGTTATCTGCTCTGTATCCATGTTAGGTGGAGAAGTCACACAGGACGTTGCGCGCCTTGTCCACTTGAATGATGTTGTCAAACTCGGCGTAGCAGATCACATTGACGGTGGTCGCCAGGGCTCGTGCAAAGTGGATTTCCAACCGTAAATTGCCTTGCTTGGTCAGGGCCAGCTGATGGTCGTTCTCTAAGGTGGGGGTCAGATCGAAACAGAACAACGTGTATCCGTTCCCGTAGTCCTCCCGACTGATCATATTCCCTTCGTCCTGGTTTATTTGACCGGTGGCTGTAAACAGGCTCTGATAGGCTCGAATGAAATTCCACCGCCCAAAGTTCGGAGTTAAGGCCGTGGCTGGCACCTGTTGTCCATCCACATGCAGGGCCACAAAATTGATGCCGAAATGTTTAAATTACAACACATATAAGGGAAGTGGGAAGAGGTGCCGACTTCACAGAATAGTCTTCTGGTTATCCTATTCAAACGGATTCTCTGGGTAGGCTCCGCTGAAACTGGTATTTTCCACACAGGCCAGGATCAATCGCTTGGGTAGTTCCCCCAGGAACAGGTTTTCTTTGTTGGCGCCCATATTTCCAGCAGGCACAGAGAACACTTTGGTTTACACACGTCGGATAGGGTACTGGGCTGGTTTTGTTTCCAAGGCTTTCATGTGTCCCAATTGAACGGCTGGATTCGGGTTTCACTTTTCGGACATACAGGACTGCGTCTTGGATGACAATCTTATAGTCCGCTGCATGCCCCTCTACGTTAGTGGCCATTAAGGCGAAGGTCGGAGGCGCCCGTATCAGTCGGATTTGGATGGGGATCTTGTTCAAGAGGTACCGGTCTTGCATGAACATGTCTGCATGCAGTCGACCCATCATATCCACCGAGGCACTGTTCGCAGTGAAAGCCTTCCGTTTGTTATATCCCCCATTGTCCGCCGTGTCCATGTGCTCGGCCGTGTCCCTGTAGAATAAAGTGGTTGTCAGCTGAGATTTTTTAGCCTCTCGGCCATACGACAACAGTGTCTCGATGTAGGCTCGATAGGGGTACGTGTTGGTGGAGTCACTGATGAGTTTGTCGCTGAGAAAAATATCCACCTGCTGAAACATCGAGTGCAGCCAGAGATTCGTCGGGCCCACTGTTGCTTGGTCAGCGATTCTGGTGCCAGCTCCATTGACCACCTTGGCTTTCACATACAAGTATGTATGGGCTAAATCCACATAGGCCGTATCCGCATTACTGATGGTGAACTCGATGGGCCCGGTTTCGTTGATGCTGGAGAGCGGGAGATGCTCCACCCATAATCCTTGCTCGACACTGGTTTGTGTGGGCGGCACGGTCCACAAATCAAATTCACTGTTGGTGGAGGGGCAGGACTCGGCGTGGATTAAGGCCATGTTTTAAGAAAAGATATCCTTTGTCTTCTTGGATGTGCGTCGTCGCTGGGTCGGTCGTCGACTGGTGCGTGGTCTCGGTGGGGCAGCTCTTTTATCCCAACGGTGCGTTGTGCTTTGGCCACCAAGACGCCTCCCGCTTCTTTGGCCCGCCGTTTCAAGGATTCTTTGGGTGCCGTACCCCCCAAGACATCACCGGCCACTTGCAGTCCACTGCGTACCGCTTGTTTGCCGATTGCTTTCATCCCACGCGTCACCAAGGGCAGGAACGTTTTCACAATGCTGCCGAGTATGTTCCCCAGACCATGTCCTCGTTGCATGCGTGCACCGCTAAAGACCAGAAAGCCACCCCCGGCCTGTTGGGCATAATAGTCGGCATAGCTGCGTGCATCGCACTCGTAAGGTACTTTCATTATGCAAAGTGGGGAGCACGTGCTTGTCGAAAATGAAGTGTCAGCACCACTTTTCCTCGTTCGAATGCCACCGGTCGTCCTGTGTCATCTCTTATATCCACCGTGATCGTATTGATGTCAGTTTGTCGTACGGGCAAGTAGAGCATGTGGGTGAAACTGTGGGTGACTTGACCTCCATACGTCTTTTTAATGGGGACCACCCGTAACAGAGGTGTGTTGATATCGCCCACGATGTGGTTGTTCACCACGTCCGAGTAGACGTAGAGTCCGTACATACCCGACTTCATATCCATCGGCATCTCGCCATGGTGTTGGTTGGGACCAGCGAACGTCTGTAGATCGAAAGCCAGCATTTGCTGTAGTGTAGGACTGAGTTTCACATTCACGGTATCGGTGACGGTAAGCTGTGCCTTGTCGTTGTGTACGTTGACATCGAAGAACACGTTTTTCTTGAAGCGCAAGGCTATCAGGCGTGTTGCACTATCCGTCACCCCCCGTAGTGCCTTATAATGCATCAGTCTTGACAGCCCACCCATGAACTCTTTGGGGGTATCGTATTGGCCTTCGGGCAGGGTGAGTCGGGTGTTTTTGCCTTCGTAGGTCACCTCGTACCACACTTTATTGGCTCGCACGTTGTACCACGAGTAAGGGTATTGGATATCCACGAGGGCACATTCCCAGCGTCCAGATAAATGTAACGGTTGTAGTAACTGGGTGACGTACTTGGCCACGGTGTTGTCAGGAAACACATCCAGCGAACTGTTACTGGGTAGGGTCAGGTAAAACATGGCGACTGAGCTGTCCTGCTGCTGCTGTTGGTTTTAATAGGTCTTCCAGGCCTTGGGCGGTTGTGTGCGGCGTCGTGTTCGTCGCGTTGACTTGCTACGTGTCACGGCTCTGGAGATGTGGGGTGTCTTGACCAAGGGTGTTTT
>JAVTVY010040692.1:0-18025 GCA_036873755.1 Hanleya hanleyi | reverse complement strand
ACCACCCACAGCCGCCATCTTGTCCCACCACCCACAGCCGCCATCTTGTCCCACCACCCACAGCCGCCATCTTGTCCCACCACCCACAGCCGCCATCTTGTCCCACCACCCACAGCCGCCATCTTGTCCCACCACCCACAGCCGCCGCCATCTTGTCCCACCACCCACAGCCGCCATCTTGTCCCACCACCCACAGCCACCATCTTGTCCCACCACCCACAGCCGCCATCTTGTCCCACCACCCACAGGCCGCCATCTTGTCCCACCACCCACACGCCGCCATCTTGTCCCACCACCCACAGCCGCCATCTTGTCCCACCACCCACAGCCACCATCTTGTCCCACCACCCACACACACACACACGCATGCGCACACCACCCCAATACCGCCACATTTTTTTTCTGCGCATGCGCAGTGAGGCGTTTCTGTATCCGCTTACGTGTTGTATACTACTACCGTCCTCTGCCCATCCTACTCAGAGTGCAAATACAAAACCTACAAGTCATTACCACAAGCAGTTCAACACAGATTGGCATGAATTAACAGGCTCTGTCTCATTCCATCAGAGGAAAAACTAACCTTAACTTTGTTGGCATGACAAACACTTTAGTACTCCATTTCTAATCTCATCATATCTTCTGCAAGCTGCATATGCTTTGTACATTGGCAAAGAATCCTAACTAACCTAACCATATCTTCACAACATCAAGGTTGATTTATTGAGCCAAAACCTTGACCATCTTACATAGACCACCGTGACGTTTCATCAACTTTTAATATAAACGAATCTGTTGTAACAAAATGGTTATGTGAAATAAGTGATCACATTGGTCAATATACACAGGAAGTTCCTTTGCTGATTGGCTGAAATTTACAGTGTCAAATTTCTATGAACAAGATTCATTACCATGTGTACCACTGGTATTTAGGATAGAAATACCCTAGCTTGGCGAGAATGAACTGACCATGGTAAACAGGCCAATTTTGCAAGTTTCCTTCAAAATCAATATTCAGTATCTCATAATTTCCTCCAATGTCAAAAATTAAATTAAACCATCAAACCTGCATGGGGGTAGGGTCAAAGTGAAACTGCGGGTGCATGGTGCAAAATAGCACATTTGAATGGAAACACTCTGATAGAAACATACCTCTCCTATACCTGGTACATATATTGTGATACTTTGATTCAAATCAAACCTATATACTTAACTGCTTTAGGAGAATGAACTCTCATCCCGAGACTGGGATGAAGAAACAAAACGTACTGCTCTTCTTTAGTTGCCCGTAATGTACCACAAAATTCAAATACTCGTACTCAATTCAATCACAATTCAAGTCACTCCAAGACTGTTACCAAATTACAGCTCTCCAAATTGTCACTGTGAGTGACATTGATTCAATTCACACTTGTACACTAACTTTCACCTTATCATTCTCATCGAATGTATATATGAAGAAAATACGATCCTCTAGTCCACATAGGCTGAGTATTACCTGCCTATTAATTATAGTCAAGTATATGCACTTGGGGGTGTAAAAAAACCCACAATGTTAGAAATATGCTGACCTGGGATGAGTGAAATGTAAATACATTGTAATAACTATCAATGAGACAAGGGCAATACTTCAATTTTAGGTATGATGATATATTACTTCTACTACTGAAATAACTGCAATAGCACTCAGCTATATATCCACTGGACGCCACTTTAATTTTCTTACAGCATCTGGAAAAAAGATTCCTAAAAACATGCCCCATCAGCAAAAATGATAAAACTGCATGCTGATAATTGTTTGAGTGATGCATTAACTGATAAATAACTTGGACCTGTGTTCTCGTATTTTCAGCCAGGAAACGGTACTTCACAGATTATCGTCGCGGGACAGTACTAGGTAACCATTAGCCCACTGCCGGGAATGGCTGTAGTTTCGAATGACTGTGTGTAGGGAAAACAGCCACGTCCACCTACACAGCAAAGGTTCTATAGCTAGGTAACCATCACAGGTGGGAGGGGCTCATGTGAACACAAGTGAACAAGAAATTGTTATAACTCCAAAACTGAGATTGGGGAACCTCCAGAAGAAGAAGTTTATCTGTTCATCATAAATACATCCCCGCTTGAGTTGTTAATAGTAGTCACTAACAACAACAACAACAACAATTACATCAGTATACTGGTACGGTAACTATTATAGCCTTTATACGGCCGTCCCATTTAGGCCTACCCCATATTTAGTTTTGTCACAGACATACACTCACCAAGTTACTTGGAAATCTTCCAAGTTGTCCTGTTCAGTTCACCAACCGTCCACATGGTACAAAGGTTCCTCGATTATTTATGTACGGCGTATTCCAACCGTTGAAACACTGACAGCACTTGACCGAGTTGATGGTGTTTGAGCTCAATCGCACTCACTGCATGGCGCTACCGCGTGCCACTGTCATGCTGTACACAGCCGTACCCCACAGGCAACACAATCTGAAAAATAGTGTAAATAATCAAATATTTCCGCTTCGTGGACATCGCCTTCAGTTAAAAAACTAATTTCTCAAACCCGATGACAAGATGGATAGCAACAAGCTTGACCAAAAATACAGAAAAACTCCAAAAATGTGAAGACGAAATTAATCGTGTGTGTGTTCCACAAAACCCCGACGCGAGAGGCCGATGAATTCAAGGACCCCTACAGGAACAATTGCCTATGCAATTCAATCATGTGGCGACAACATGACTGCGCAGTCTATCACACCAAGGGAGGCTACTCTTACCAGTAAATCTCACAACTCCAACTGGGCTGGCAATACAGAATAAAGTGGTTTATCTTTAAAGGATAAACAGTATTATCTATGGTGTTCTATTTGGGCCAAGTTTGCGCCGCGTGGCGACTTTTAGAAACTCGCCACTCGCCACGCGCCGTGGACCTCTCCGGCGCGCGGCGACTGGCGACTTTCTGCTATCTCTTAACCTGCAAAACTCGCCAGTCGCCACCCGCCGTAAAACACGGCGAGTTTCGCTCTATCTTTTAACCTGGAAAAACTCGCCGCGCGCCACTCGCCGGATGAACCACGGCGCACGGCGACTGGCGACTTTTGACTGTAGTGAAACTCGCCACTCGCCACGCGCCGTGGACCTCTCCGGCGCGCGGCGACTGGCGACTTTCTGCTATCTCTTAACCTGCAAAAACTCGCCAGTCGCCACCCGCCGTAAAACACGGCGAGTTTCGCTCTATCTCTTAACCTGGAAAAACTCGCCGCGCGCCACTCGCCGGATGAACCACGGCGCGCGACGACTGGCGACTTTTGACTTCTGGAATTCTCAGGACTTTTTCTCAAGTGCGCATGCCCGGGGAGCATCAATTATCGGAATATTTTGTTCGAAACATGCTGTCATTTAATTTAATTTTAAATCTCTTCCTCGTGCATAAATATATATAATTTCTAATGAATGAACTCTCCAGCTACATCTGATGCTATGTGACTAATTTTGAAGATGTAAGCTATCTGTAATAATTAATATAGTTGTTTTTTGAAACAAGTTCTTTTTAATGCAATACGCATATAGGGCAATCTAATTTTGTCAAATGTGCAGATATTTTTTTTATTAAAATACTCGTTATCCGTTTCTGTGCAGAACTTGCATACTCTCGTTATTATCTGCTGGTATATTTTAAAAATTTAACACCAAGACAACATTTTCAATCGTTTTTTTCATTCGTTTTATATAAGTGCCTATATATATTTATAAAACAGCATATCGTTTTCAATTCAGGATGAATCGCTTTGAAATTGTTCCTTATTTAAGATACAATAAAGCACTCGACGCGGGAATTTTGTTTTATAAGATAAAAGCAACGTCAACTAATATGCTGTATGAAATATTAAGAAAGCGAATAGAGCGTCATCGTCATATTGATTAAAAAAGTAAGAAAAAATGCTAACATTTTCTCTGGATGATCGAATTTCTCTCTTCGTAAGTTTTATGTGAAAAACGAGCGATATATTTGTATAAGATATCCTTTATTGCTGTTTTAATCCATAGAGCGGCTCTTTGTTGGGTTGATATTTCCTGTATCACAAACCCTACAAACTATCAAGACCCTATTTTTAAAGATGAAAAGACGTATTTCTTTCAACAGTTTCCATATTTTTTTTACTTCCTCAAATTCTATGAGATCGCGACTGTGATTTATGATATTGCAACTGCATAATTGATGCTCCTCGGGCATGCGCACTTGAGAAAAGTCCTGAGAATTCCAGAAGTCAAAAGTCGCCAGTCGCCGCGCGCCGTGGTTTGTCCGGCGAGTGGCGCGCGGCGAGTTTTTGCAGGTTAAGAGATAGTTTTACGGCGCGTGGCGACTGGCGAGTTTTTGCAGGTTAAGAGATAGCAGAAAGTCGCCAGTCGCCGCGCGCCGGAGATGTCCACGGCGCGTGGCGAGTGGCGAATTTCACTACAGTCAAAAGTCGCCAGTCGCCGCGCGCCGGAGATGTCCACGGCGCGTGGCGAGTGGCGAATTTCACTACAGTCAAAAGTCGCCAGTCGCCGTGCGCCGTGGTTCATCCGGCGAGTGGCGCGCGGCGAGTTTTTCCAGGTTAAGAGATAGAGCGAAACTCGCCGTTTTTAACGGCGGGTGGCGACTGGCGAGTTTTTGCAGGTTAAGAGATAGCAGAAAGTCGCCAGTCGCCGCGCGCCGGAGAGGTCCACGGCGCGTGGCGAGTGGCGAGTTTCTAAAAGTCGCCACGCGACGCAAACTTGGCCCAAATAGAACACCATAATTATCAGTAATATTGTAAGAGAGAATAAAGTAGTGTTCGACAGTTTAGTTGATGGACAGACCAAGCAGAATAATCTAGCAAATATCCCATGTGAGACACAGGACAAGGTCAATACTGAGGAGACAATCTGCAATAACAAAATTTTGATCCCGTATGGTCTGAAGAAAATGTCTAATGATAGCCACGAAATCAAGACCGAGATAAGTATAGGGTTAAGCCAAAGGCTAAGTTTATCTGGGCCTACCCCTAAGTCAGAGGAGAAATCGCCATCCATTGTAAATCGAGGGAGATAGGAGCATTCTTAAACAAGACGATAGCTTTGGAGGCCAAAGAAAAAAAACACATTCGGGTACATAACAAAACATTAGCATCCACAGTGTCCAGATGTGTAATCAAAAATATAAATTTGTTCGAAACTATCTGAGTGAGACAGAGCTGGTGGATTCCATATCTGAACAACTTCAACTTTCTGGCGGTTGTGTCTGTCCGAAGACTACACTATAGAGATAATCGTAGACCATTGTCAGTTATGGTGGTAGATTGTGCCTGACGGCAGGAGTTGGCTAGTTCACCAATCGTACGACATTCAGTTGGCAAGGACGCATAGCAGTTAACTGTGATCTGGAGAACAGATGTAAAAGCTGCTGAATGGATAACCACGGCAAGTATGCGCGTCCACCTAAATGTGCATGCAAACTGACGAGGGGCGCATCCTGCATTTAGCAACGCCTGCCAGTTCTACAGGATCTGGAGCCACAAGCTTTCCACTTGAGAATGGTATTAGGTGCTACATGGTCTTTCAATCTCCCCTTGTGATGACCACACTGTTTAAGGATGTCCGCTGGTGGTGAATCAAGGTAATTAACTTTTGCAATAACATGCTGTCACGTCAAATTTACGATAACAGAAAAACGTAACAGAAAATGTGTGAAGTCAAAGATTAACAATCAAATATTTATGCACAATACTAAAATCATATACAAATTAAGTAAGGTCAATACAACAAATAAATGTGAAATATAGTCTTACTGTTCAGTGCTATACCAGTGTATACTTCACAGTCCGTGTTGACGTGCACAAATCTTTTCACACTCCGTGCCGACGTGCACAAATCACTTTTCTGTATTTTGATAGTCCAACACTGCTTGGTTGTTTAGAGTCCCAGTAAAAGTCCAATCTCCGACAGTTCAATCACGTAGATTACACAGCAGCCAAATAGTCCAGTAAATCTAGCGCATTTTTGGGGTCAACCCACCACAAATTGCAACAGAATTTATTTCACTGCTATGCACTTCAGAAAGGTCCCCAGAATAACATACTAAAAGTCTACAATCTCATATGCATGGGAAATATCTTCAATTTCAAGTTGAAATTTGAGGTATTTTTCGCGAAATTTCGGTGTTTACCTGTCTCTTGTTCCTATAAGAAAACCATGTACTTGGTAATAAGCGTGGAAGAAATGGGTCATTACTTACACTCATTCCATTCGTTATCATATCAATGTTATACTCGGCCTAAAATAATATCCTTGCACGAAAACATTTATGGAGAAATTCAAAATGGCGGATGTATGGGGTCATTCTAAATCTGAACTTTTTACCATTTTCATGACAGTCCAGGCAATCTATCTGGTTTTTTTTAGCTGGACCCAAACCAAAATGCAACAGAATTTTTTCCACCGGTATTTCCCCAGAACAACATACTAAAAGTCTACTAAAATCTATTTGGTGGAGATACGACTTTTTCTAAAACAAAGATACACCATCATGCTTCATATAAGAAGATAGAAAATATTGGTTTGTCTCTGAATAAGGACAGTTTATCATCCAGAAATCCAATCAATACATGATGATCTAGGATACATTATTCTATGGCGGTGAAAACATTTGCATTCCCAATGGATTTGCTCATAAAAGTAGATAGCAGGACGATAGTTCAGCACCAGGGTATATAATCATACATGGTAATATCCTGCCAATTGGCATTACTTCCATTAGCATTGTTATCCGAAAGGGAACTGACAAGCTGTGATATATTTTCTTTCAACCCATGATAACCACAGACAATAGTTCGATCAACTTATAAAAATATAACTCTATTATCACAAGCACGTAGCAAGTGTCAGGTCCGACATTCAATAGTGTTTGTACCTTGTTGAAAAAAAATGCAGCCTTGCCAATCAGGAGAGAGAGAGAAATTAGATTCAACGTCGCGTTTAGCAATAGTTCAGATATATAACGACAATCTGCCAAACATTTATGATCCATCACAATTGTTTGTAAGACAAATGTTGTTGATGAAAGAAGAATAACATGGTAACATTATTAGGGGAAGTGACTTCTCATACATATAGTTGATGTCTTTTATTGTTATTCCTCATGAACACTGCCATAAGTTGAGGAATATTTCACAGCAATATCAATCCCGATACCAGTCTGGGTTTGATGGGTTTGCACAGCTCAGTCGTTTGCATTCTCCACACACACTTGAACAATCCAGGCCATGATCCTTACAGGCGCATCTGCTTCAGCTGGAATCCGTCTTGCAGTTTCAGCTGATAACCTCAAGTAACCCCTGGAGCTGGTGGCAGATCAGTTTTCACAGGGAGAAACCGATTGAATTGTCCACTCCCATTTTTGTGGCTACAATAGTTGTCTTCTTCAAGGCAGCACCATTGTCAATGCCATATGGTCGGAATACTGTGTCACAGCCCAGAATGGCATGCACAAGCAACATATTTGTACAGACTTGCATTCCCAGCACAGCCTTTGTCTTCTTGACATTCCAAACTCTTCGGCCCCGGTAGTGACATGGTCATTCAGTCGAAGAAAGACGAATTCCTAGCAAACAACGTCAACAGGTAGCAGTTCATTACTCTTATGAGTGACCAGTTGGAAAGGGCGGGATGTTTTATATGCAGATGTTTTTATTGTAAAAGCTGCCGTTTAATCGACTGAAAGCATCAAAACTTTGGTTGGTGATGATATTGACCGGTTAGTTCTGCTCTGTTTTCATGCAGACATGGATGACAATGACATCTACTTTCAGTCAAGAGAGAATGCAAAGAAACGGATAGTTTGGAATGTCAAGAAGACAAATTACAAGCGTCTAGTCCGTCTTTCATAATCCAGCCGTCGTCCATTAGAGAATATCCGCGTCCATAATCCAAAGACCTATTCCATTTTCCATATAACAGTATTAGCACCAAATTCAAAAAGACAATCATAGTATACATAAACACAGGCTTGTTTCCTGCAAGAGAGAAGCGGTCAACAGGTTTCAATGATGCCGGCAAGACATCATGATGTTCCAAAAATATCAAATATCAAAAGGCTGTGCTGGGAATGTAAGTCTGCACAAATATGCTGTTTGTGCATGCCATTCAGGGCTGTGACACAGTATACTGATCATATGGCATTGGCAAATGTGCGGCCGTAAAGAAAACAACGCTCAATGAGCTATTTCGCCAACAAGCTGAAGCGTTCAACCAGGCCATTGGGACTCCCGATGGAGGTTATCTATTGCAGGTGCTTGTTTGTTTATGCAATGATAACCCTGACGAAGCAATTGGCTGCATGAGATACAAGCGTTTCTGTGACAAAAACGAACCATACATGTGCAGGTACCAAACCTTCCACCAACATCAGCATCAGCTAAGTATCAAGGTTCGCGTGTTTAGAGTGGAAAGGTGAAGACCATCCATTGCAGCCACAAGAATGAGGGTGGACGGCTTCTTTCTGTGAAAACTGAACTGCCACCAGTTCCACTGGCACTCTTTGAGGTTATCAGGTGCAACTGCAAGAACGATTACAGCTGAAGAAGATGCATCTGTAGGAGCATGGCCTATATTGTTGAAAATGTAAAATGAAACATGGTAAATGGCATGGTAGAACTTCATGGTAGAACATCACTAGATTATTATTTGTTTGATAATTAGATGATAGGATCTGCATAATTATTCTTCTTTCGTCAAAACATATCTGACACACAATTGCGATAGATCATTAATGGTTTGCAGAGCTGTATTTTTCAACAAGGCACAAGTTGTGATAATAGAGAGATATCTCCATGAGTGGGTTTGTGGAAATATTGTCTTTGACAGTTATCAGTTGAAGGAAAATATATCAGCTTGTCATTTCATTTATTTTGGGAGAGAATTCCTCTTTCATATGATTATGCTAATGGCAAAAATGTTAACTGTCTGAATATTACCATGTATAACTCATATAGCCTGATGCTGAACTATCAGTTTGCTATCTACGCTTACGATCAAATCTACCGGGAAGACACATGTTTTCACCACCATGTCATACTGTACCCTGGATCATGTATTAATTGGATTTCTGGATGATAAACTGTCTTTATTCACGGAAAAAACAATATTCTACCTTGCTTATATGAGGCATAATGGCCTATTATGTATTGTAAAATGGCGTATCTTTGTTTTCAAAAAAAGTCGTATCTCCATCAAATAGATTTTGGTAGGCTTTTAGTATGTTGTTCTGGGAACCTATTAGAAATGCATACCAGTGAAAAAAATTCTGTTGCAATTTGTTTTGGATCCAGCTAAAAAACCCAGATAGATTGCCTGGACTGTCATGAAAATGGTAAAAAGTTCAGATTTAGAATGACCCCATACATCCGCCATTTTGAATTTCTCCATAAATATTTTCGTGCAAGGGTATTATTTTAGGCTGAGTATAACCTTGATATGACAAAGAATGGAATGAGTGTAAGTAATGTCCCATTTCTTTCACGCTTAGTACACAGTACAAGGTTTTCTTATAGGAGCAAGAGACAGGTAAACACTGAAATTTCGCGAAAAATACCTCAAATTTCAACTTGAATTTATTATATTTCCTATGCATATCTGTTTGTAGACTTTTAGTATGTTATTCTAGAGACCTTTCGGAAATGCACTGCAGCAAAACAATTCTGTTGCAATTTGTGGTGGGTCAAACCTCAATTTGACTGGACTAAAAAGTAAATTCACAGGAGTATGCAGTCCGCAGCAAAGAAAACATAGTAAGTATAACGCACCCACATAAAGCCAGTTTGAATTCCTCCCGAATAACTGAGTGTTATGTTATTTATACTATTTATGCGGCATTCCAGTACATTCTACCAAATCAAGAAGCCCCTCGAATATGCATTACATCATCGTCTGACCTAGATACAATATAATAATCTTCTAGAAAGATCGAAGTGATTAACCCACGTAAACAAGCTTGCGTCATATATTCTAGAACCATCCTGTCTAATAATAGACTACACAACCATGACACTCCCCCTCTTAAAAAAAATAAAGTTTCAAACTTGGAACTTCAAAACATTATTGCAAAAAAAATTCTATATTACAACAGCAAAAATGTTGACAAACATATGTACCTTATACACGAGACAAACAATCAGCAATGAAATTGTCCTTGCCCTGAATATGTCTGATTTCAATATTGTATTCTTGTAACACCAAACTCCATCTCAACAATCTTTGATTTTTGTTTTTCATCTTACTTATGAAAACAAGTGGATTGTGATCACTGAATACAGTAATTGGCAATGACGAGGAAGTAACATAGACATCAAAATGTTGTAAAACCAATACCATTGCCAAACTTTCTTTCTCAATTGTAGAATAATTTCTTTGATGTTTGTCAAATTTACGTGAAAAATAACATATTGGGTGATCTACACCATCCATACCTTCTTTTAACAAAACGGCACCAGCAGCAACATCACTAGCATCTACAGCCAGTTTAAATCGTGAATCAAAATCTGGTGCTGAAAGAAATGGCGCGCTCTTGAGTATGGCTTTCAGGTTTTCAAAAGCTGATTCACATTCATCGGTCCAAACAAGTTACCCTCTTTCTTAAGAGTTGAGTTAAAGGCTCAGTAATATCTGAAAAATTTGGACAAAATGTTCTGTAGTAACCAAGAAATGCATCAGTTGTCTCTTACATGTTGGTCTTGGAAATAGCGAGATAGCACTAACCTTAGCATCTACAGGTTTTACCTGACCTACAACATGACCCAAGAATGTCACACGTGCATGTCCAAATTCACTTTTTCCAAGGTTGATTGTCAGCTTGGCGTCACTTAGTCGATTGAACAGTGCGCGAATTCTTTGTAGATGATCTTCCCATGTATCGCTGTAGACAATGACGTCATCAATGTAAGTCTCACATCCTTCCAAATCAGAAATCACACAGCTGATGAGACGCTGGAACGTGGCCGGAAATTTTTCATTCCAAATGGCATAACTTTGTACTGGAACAGACCCCCCGGAGCAACAAATGCTGATATCTCCTTCGCACGATCTGTCAGTGGAGCTTGCCGAAATCCTTTCAGAAGATCAAACTTTGACACGAACTTGACACTTCCCACTTGATCAATGCAATCGTCAATGCGTGGAATAGGGAATGTGTCTGTTTTGGTCAATGTGTTTACCTTTCTGTAGTCAGTACACCTCCTGTAACTGCCATCTCGCTTTGGAACGAGAATACAAGGTGAACTCCAGTTACTATTACTTGGTTCAATGGAGTCATTGTCCAACAAATACTGAATCTCTTTTTTCATGTAGTTTTGTTTAATGGGATTCAAACGATATGGGTGCTGCTTCACTGGATTAGAATCTCCGACATTGACGTCATGTGAAATTTTATCAGTCCGAGTAGGAATATCGGGAAACAAATGTTCATATTGAATGAAGCCTAGACTCTTCAACAGACTCTCTAACAGCAAACAATAACAAATGTATGCCTTCATCCCGGTCTTTCTCAGGGTCAAAACAATAAGCCCTAATCATGTTATTTAATGTCTGGTGAAATCTTTCTAATGCGCCTTGGCTTTCTGGGCGGTATGCAGATGATTTGTACTGCTTTATTCCCAATTCATGCATGACTTGTTGAAAGATTCCTGACATGAAATTAGATCCCTGATCAGACTGAACAGACTGGGGTAGGCCGACAAGTGTGAAAAACTTAACTAAGGCCTTAACAATAGTTTTTGCCTTAATATTCCGTAAAGGAATGGCCTCCGGGAACCTGGTTGAAGCACACATGATTGTTAACATGTATTCATTGCCTGACTTTGTTTTTGGTAATGGACCAACATAATCTATAATCACCCTACTAAATGCTTCCTCAAATGCAGGGATTGGTTGTAGAGGGGCCTTTGGTATGGTTTGGTTTGGTTTTCCTACCATTTGACATGTGTGGCATGACCTACAAAATTCTGTAGCATCTTTCTTTAAATTTGGCCAATAGAAATGATTTAGAATTTAGTAATATGTTTTATTAGCACCTAAATGGCCTGAAAGAGGTGTTTCATGCGCTAGTCTCAGGATATCTGAACGATATGAATTTGGTACTACAATCTGATACTTAACTGCCCACTCATCATCAGGTGATACATCTGGCGGTCACCATTTGCGCATAAGAATACCATTCTTACAAAAGTAACACACAGGCTCTTGGGTTACATCACACTCATCTACTGCCCTGTCAAACAACTTGGAAATGTCCTGGTCACTATGCTGTTCATTAACCAGCTGTGATTTTGAAATTTTGTCATTAGAACATTCCAATTTGCTATCAAAATGTGGCTTATCAGCCTCATCATTGAAACACACAAAGGTGTCGGCCAAACAAACGTCATCGATGACGTCATCTTTAAGAGACTTTTCAAGACTCCTCGGCCAATTTACTCATGGCTCTAGTAACTGCACAAGCAGGATACAAACCTGGAATTTCGTCTTCAACTGGATCATGGATCTGATCCAAACAAGGCTTGTCAGTTACAATCTGAACACCCTCAAATGGTAAAATACCTTTAATACCCACCGTAACAGGTCCAGAAATCAAGTCGTAAGACAGATGAACGTTATGGAGCGGAATGGGTGTATGATTTACAGAATATACCCCTTTAATCAGGACATTACTGCCTGCAGATGAAGAATCAGAAAACGGCAAAGTATCTGCCAACAAAAGAGACTGGGACGCGCCCGTGTCTCGCAACATCTTCACGGGAGTAGCATTAGACAAATCACTTGAAAGTGACACAAAACCATGGTGGATAAATGGTTCAAAAATCTCCATAACAGGATTTGAAAAAACTGTCAACCGTATCCTTGATAGAACTAATAGGAACAGTGTCCCTGGTCATCTTAACGTCATATACAGTATGAACGTCACTAACCTGCTTGGGTAAAGATCTTGAAGTGAGGAAACCACTGGGCTTTTGAAATTACAACACATATAAGGGAAAATAAGGGCTTGATCTTGTTGTTTTCTTTTCAATTTAAAACAATTAGCCATTAAATGATCTTCCTTCTTACAATAATTGCAAACGGGAGATTTATTTTGAGTGTTAAAAGTGGGTGACTGAGACTTTGTGTTTGACCTTTGACCTTTATAACTGGGGCTAAAAGTTTTAGGCCCTGAGAAAGAACTGGGTTTGTTACCTGAGAGATTAGACTGGAATGAACTTGGCTTAACAGCATTGACAAATGATAATTTGTGTCAGAGCGTATTCGTCAGCAAATCGTGCTGCTTGATCTAAAGTGTTGGCATTCTTTTCATCAAGAAATGTTCTAATATCACCATGGATACAAATTTAAATTCCTCTACCAGCATAAGCTGGCTAAGGCTTTCAAAGTTGTTGTCAATTTTAACCGAAGCACACTACCTATCAAATAACTGTTCGTTAGAACGTGCAAATTCTACACGAGTCTGAGAGTTTTCTTTTTCACAACTACGAAAATTTTGTCTGTAGGCTTCAGGAACTAATTCATAACCTTTAAGGATTAAATCTGTCACTATATCATAATTGATGATTGCTCTACCGTCACTTGAGTGTAAATTACAAGCGTCTAGTCCGTCATTCATAATTCAGCCGTCGTCCATTAGAGAATATCCGCGTCCATAATCCAAAGACCTATTCCATATTCCATATAACAGTATTAGCACCAAATTCAAAAGACAATCATAGTATACATAAAGATAGGCTTGTTTCCTGCAAGAGAGAAGCGGTCAACAGTTTTCAATGATGCCGGCAAGACATCATGATGTTCCAAAAATATCAAATCCGTATCGCTGATCAGCATTCTTAATCCATAATATTCGTTGTGAAGTCGTATCCCTTGCCTTTCCGATCAAAACACTTTGAAGAAGTAAACTTCAATTTTCTTTTGGCCAGTTTAAATTTTCAGCAATTTTCTCAAAATGCAGAAAATATTTATCAGCTTCTTTTTCCTAAAATGATGGGACGAGATGTATTCGACGAGCCGCATCAAATCTTGATTGTGATTGTACAGGTGCATGTGCAGGAGGACTTGTAATTCCATATGCTTCATTTCTAACTGGAACTTCCTTTCTTCCCTTTCTCTCTCTAATTCTCTGTCTTTTTCTAACTTTTCTCTCTCTAACTGAAACTGTCTTTCTTTCTCTATCTCTCTTTCCTCTTTTTCAAATTCTAATTTCTTTAATTCCAGCTGATTTTGCAATTCTAATTTCTTTATTTCCAAATCATCAGCTGTTTCCTCAGTTAAATTAAAATCACTTTCATCCCAAAGTTGTTTGCTAACAAAATGTTTAATAATGAGTTTCTTAATTTCTTGCTTTCTCAAAGATGTTTTAACTTTAATTTGTAGGAATTTACACAGCGCGAACAAATCCTCTTTGCGTAGTTCCTTAAATACCTCCTGACTAGGCTCTGAAGCAAACTGTGCTGGGTCAAATGACATGCTGATACTATACTACTCCCCGACTTCACAAATTTAGACAATGTATCAAAGCTGTATCAATTTAGAACTATGTGGCAAAGCTGATCAGCTGGCAGCTATAATGTAAACAAACCTCGCGGACGAGCCTCCAATTTCTGTCACGTCAAATTTACGATAACAGAAAAACGTAACAGAAAATGTGTGGAGTCAAAGATTAACAATCAAATATTTATTCACAATACTAAAATCATATACAAATTAAATAAGGTCAATACAACAAATAAATGTGAAATATAGTCTTACTGTTCAATGCTATACCGGTGTATACTTCACAGTCCGTGTTGTGCACAAATCTTTTCACAGTCCGTGCCGACGTGCACAAATCACTTTTCTGTATTTTGGTAGTCCAACACTGCTCGGTTGTTTAGAGTCCCAGTAAAAGTCCAATTTCCGACAGTTCAATCACGTAGATTACACAGAACAGCCAAAAGTCACCTTCAGTCAGCACAGCCAAAAGTCAATTCACATGAGTATACAGTCCGCAGCAAAGGTAACATAGTAAGTATAACGCACCCACATAAAGCCAGTTTGAATTCCTCCCGAATAGGGAGTGAGTGAGTGAATAACTGAGTGTTACGCTATTTTTACTATTTATGCTGCATTCCAGTACATTCTACCAAATCAAGAAGCCTCTCGAATATGCATTACATCATCGTCTGACCTACATGTAGATACAATATAATAATCTTCTAGAAAGATCGAAGTGATTAACCCACGTAAACAAGCTTGCGTCATATATTCTAGAAGCATCCTGTCTCATAATAGACTACAATACCATGACAGTGCGTTGTTGCATTCATGCATAATTGTGTAATATGAGGAAAAACAAAGAAAGAATTATAGGTTCGTGTGCATTTTTTTTTAGCTGTAGACACTGATAAACGGACTGACCCCTGCTACATTTGATAAACCAAAGAACATAGGGAATAGCCCTGGTTTTGAAGCATATTCATGAAAAAATTATATAAATAGTATTTAACTTTTCCCTATACGGTACTCTAACTGTTTGTAGATAAACACATTGTCTATCAAAATTTATTAAATTGAATGAATGCTGCGCAAAATTCTCCGCCAGAAGACTTTAAAGTAATTCACTATCTCTTACCCTAGGAAAGGGAGATAACCTACTGGGAAAAGCAGGCAAAAACATGGGAAATGGCCGCCAAAGCCCAAAACCACCAGCGGACATCCTTAATTCATGTTTGCAAATAAGCTTTATAGAAAGGGAGGAATGTTCTTTGTCTGCCGCGGCAGTGCTTTCTAGTTTTAGCTTTTTCGTCTGTATTATATTGTTTTTGGGAAATACCATCATGAAAGTGGGACAGGCAAATATTCGATCGCTTAATATATCATTTCCTTTGAGAGATAGTCAAAAAACAATGTATCTATGTGTTATGTCTCACAGAGATTTGGCAACCAAACTGGAACCTTTAACAGTAGCTCTCTGGAGTACTGGCATGTGAACAAATGGACGCGACCAAATGTGATGGAGGCAAGGTCATGGAGTGCCATCTTGGTCCGTAATGATGAAGAGCGTCAAACGCAGTGACTTAGTTGGGATCTGCAGGCGGCGTGGACCAACGTTTACCAGGTTAGGGCAATCCCGCTCTCTAAAATGGAGATAAAAAAGGTCGCTTTTGCTCAATAAATCAGTTCACATAATGAATTCAGCAAAATGTTGAGGCGCACACAGACATATATATCCGCATCAAATGGTAGTAAAAAAAAATAAATTGTCATCTATCTAATTTGCATAATAATAGGCCAAACATCTGTCGTGCTGTTTACCCAACATTAACTGGTTCCGGTTCTTCAAATGGAACAATAGATAAATTAATGTGCCTTAATTTTTAAGCATTGGTTAAGAAGGAATAAAATGTTATTGAGCAAAAACGAATTTTTTTATCTCCATTTTAGAGAGCTGGATCGCCCTAACCGGTGTACACCAATGGTCACTCTTGCCTCACTGGGTCAACTTTTGCGGCATAATTAGATAGATTTAGTAGGGGGTCCCATTATTACGGGGGATTTCAATGCCAAGCACCCCTACTGGTTTAACAAGAAAGTTAACCTTCACGGACCATTACTTCTGGATATTTTGCACAAGTACGGTTTACATCGGTAGTGAATAATACCAGACCAGGGGCCTTATTCAAGAACGCCACTTAAGTTACGGGCCTCTTAGTAATTTGCGGGGACGTTAAGAGCGATTTGCGAGAATGTTACGTGTGCACTAAGTGGTATTCACAAAACCACACTTAAATGCCTCTTAAAATTACGAACCACTTAAAGTTACGGGCCTCTTTGAATCTGACGGTGGTGGGTAAATACGTTAATATATTCCTATCATGCAACCTGAGAACAGCCTTCGTTACCACTAAAAATGTTATCAAACCACTTCACCATGTCCTTTGTGTAAGAAAGACTCAGGTCACGCATGAAAATTGGTTTGCGTTCTATTTTCTTCATTCTTTTGTGATTGTGAGTAGAATTTGGTATGGTGGCCAATACTCGCCATTTAGTGTTGTCGTGTTGTGCTTCCGTGGTGGTGAGATGTCGTGTCGACATGCCGTCATATCGCATTGTCGTGCGTTTGTGTTGTCATATCGTCATGTCGGAATTAATTTGTGTTGTCTTGCTGCCATACTATCGAATTTCCGGGTCACTATGATTCCACGCCGGTGTGCACTTGTCGTGTTATTGTGTAGCCTTTTTTCATGTCGTCGTGTTGACAAGCTTCTTTCAAAGATCAGGCGCATGGATATATCTGAGCATGTTTGTTGGAATGTAACACGGCAATACCGCATTGCGACATCATTGTGACAAGACACGGCAACACAGCTGTACGACAACACGACAATTTTCAGCTTCAAGCTCGCCATTTAGATGACTGTTCCTCCAAATGAATGCATCATGGGCATAGCCCGGCCACCTTGCTACAACAGTCATAAACAACGTCAAAAACAGCCATGATATTAAAGGCGTGGAAATTTTTCCTGCAAACGAAGGCACCTTCGTCGTCATTTGGACATTTAATAGGAACCAATGTTCCGTCTACACAACCCAAGACATTGGGCATAGCAGCATGCTCGTGGAAACCTTCCTTCATCTCCTGAAGTTTCAGCTCTTCGTGGAAAGCGAATGATGTCGGTGGCATGCCTGCACAAGGCGCTCGACACACTTGCGACTATTCGCGACACAGAGGGTTGGCTGATACCATTTAGGTCAGCATTCGCGAGTTGGAAATTGCCCGTTGCATAATAGGGCAGCGTACACAGCACTTGAACACTAGCTGGTATTGCCTGGGATCTTCTGGTGGGGTGTGTTATTTCACCATTAATCAGATCGATGACTTCCATAATCAAATTTCGTGGAATTCTATACCGTTGGATTAATTCAGAATCTCTATATATATCTAAAGGGTTTGTCGTATCCCTAAAGACCCTTTCACGACGGAAATTTCGGCCGT